>VUQH01056166.1:0-29117 GCA_015106775.1 Etroplus canarensis | reverse complement strand
GAACAGTTTGAATCCACCTCTGATGTTCCTGGCCTTGCTTCCCCTCCACCTTCCTTCTCTCCATCATATCAGCAGCTCTCTCCCTTTACCAGTCAGAGTCCCTACATTAAAAGTCCCAAATCTCACCTCCACCCTACCTGTCCCCCTCTCCCCCTCCTTTGTCTTCGTCCAACAGTAGCACAGTTTCCACCAGCACCCTGCTGGCTAACAGCACTGGAGCAGTTGTTGTTAACCCACGACACGACTGAGCTGAAAGTCGTGTTATGAATCTGCATATTTGATTTGGCAAAGATTTTACACCGGATGCCTTTCCTGATGCAACCTTCTCCATTTACTCAGGCTTTGGACTGGCACTAGGAGTACACTGGCCTGTGGGTTCTGGGTTCTGAGCTGTCCCTCTGATATACCCTTGGCTGCTCCTTTGTATTTTCGCCAAATGGTTGCCAAAGTGGAATAATCCGCATTGGTAATTTTACAGAGGCTTTATGCTGGATGCCCGTCCTGATGTACCTTGCAAGTATCTGTTGCACAAGCATTTTCTCCTGCAACAAAAATGTTTAACCCAGTTTGAATCCAGCATCCTTCTCTGTTGTTGGGGAGCCACATCACGTATTTGTGTCAGTGGAGTGTTTTGTTTAACCCATTGCATGTTGTAACACTCGGATATCTCCATTTATTTTCTAGACAAGACTTAAGCAGCAGTATGAATATCTCAGCAACAAAGTACTCTTTTAAAAGTGCACAGCTTGACTTGTAAGATTAGTAATACTAAAAACTGTGGCTTTTCAGTCCAAAGTCCTTCTGGTGAACCAGTGACCACTGCATTATTGTGCAAGTTGATGTATCGCTGTTTTGCATTTGGATCCCTGTTATATTCCACCAAACAAGTCAAGAAGCAATCAAATGCAGAAGTGTGGGAGGACATTAGATATGAATTCATCTTCAATTGAGCCAGAGTGATCATTTGGCTTGTTTGACCGCAGTCATGAAGTATTTAACAAGTTTCATATTAACTCCCAGCGGAGTTCCCAGAACACAGCACAGAGACGTGTGGACTCCAGCCTGGAGTCCAGCCTGGCCCTGTGAGGACACAGGGCCAGGCTTACTCCAGAGTACTCCAGGTATAGGTTTAAGTTTCTGAGAACTGATGTAAGGCCTTAAAGTTTTCAAAATACTCAAACTGTTTGTGAAAGCTAGTTGTAGAAACCCTGATGGATTTTTCAGTGTTTTTGCCGCCTCCATATTGGATTTTTGGAGCCAGAAGTGACCATATTTGGATAAGAAGGTAGAGCGCAAAGTTATCAGTAAATGTTATCGAGGCTTAGTCACAAACTTGCATCCATAGACTGCATGTAAAAACAGATACCTGCTAAATAGTATTCGGTACCAGACTTACCACATAGTTCATTCATCAGAAAGCTCAGACTTCTTGGATTGTCTTTACCTCACTGAAGATCATATTATTTAGCACATAACTGCATTAACAATACTCCAAAAGATGCTACAAATATCTTTCCTACCAGTGTTCCAGGCTGGCCTTCTGTTGTAGACAACTGGTTATGTGGAGTATCTCTTTTTCACTGATGTTGCACCAGCACTCAGTTTGGCCTTGGTGCTTCTTAAGAACCAACTTACACTTCAAGAGATCTGAGAACCAAATATAATGCAGGGTTATGCATCAACAGGTTTGATATCATTCACTGGAAGAAAAGACTCCACGTGTCGGCTGTATCTGGCAGCAGTTTTGCAGTGCCTGCTGGGGCCAGCTTTTTGGTGGCTTATTTTTGGTGGAGATTTGTGGAAGTTGTTCTAGTTTGGGCACTGGTACCTCACTGGAAAAATGGGCAAACCTGGGTCAAGAGGTCCAGGTCAGTGACTCCAGTTAGCAAAGGTGAACCCAGCTACAGCTACATGTGTCAGGGCACAATTCAATCTGAGGCCGCGTTCACACTGCAGCTCTTAATGTTCAATCCCGATTTTTCTGATTATTCTGCGTGGTTGTTCACATTCTAATTTAAACGTGACCACCATCAGACTCCAGTGTGAACAGTCGACGGCGCTGAAGTGACGCACATGTGCAGAAGATGTGACGTCACACACAGCACATTGTGTTCACAGACGTAAATATGGATGCTACACATGCCAGCGTGTGTGAACCCTCACTTTCTTTTGTAGCTCCATCAGTGCGTCTGCCATGCTTGTTTACATTTGATTTTGCTGCATCTCCCCTTCTCTGGTGCAGAATTATGACGTCTGTATCACTTCAGTAGCGTAAAACTCGGATGAAAGGTTACATGAAATGTGACATGACCCTTCAGGCTGAAGTCGCTATGAAAAACATTGGATACGTATCGATTTAAGACCATATATGAATGTGGCCTCAGTCTGATTTGAGAAAAATCAGATTTGTTCTGTTCAGACTTTCATAAAAAATCAGATTTGGGTCACATATGGGCAACAAAGTCAGATTTGGGCTACTTTTGCGTGCAGAGTGATTGTAGCCTTAGTAGCCTTACATCTAATGTTGAAACTTAATATTTACACACATAGAGAAGGCGGGTCCTTCTGACGTATAAAAATCACTTTTAGGTCTGCTAACGTTTTATATATTTAAATAAAGTTTTTCATTTATTTATATTAAGTGTTTATCAATAAGTCAGCAGTTTAAACAGTGATCAGGAGGAAAAATGACCCGTAAGTACGTTGTATGCAGCTGTATCTACATGCATGTTTCATGACAGACAGAAAACTGACAGAAGTGGACAGTATGTCACAGATTGTGTAAGAAGGCGTGGCTTCTGGGAGAGAAGCAGATGGAAATATTGAAAGTGTAATGATGTGTTTTTATTGCATTAACTATAGACAACTTACTACACAATAAACATTTCTGAATTTGAGCTGCTCTTAAACCAAATTATCTGGTACATATAAATTTGGTTATTATTATTGCTCAACATAAAAAAAAATCATTATACACACAATATTTCCAATATAATCTGTTTCAGGTATAAGTAAACGTTACAATTATTACTTTTTCTGACAGTAAACAAGTTACTGGGCATTAAAAGGATATAGTTTGTACTTTAAAAGTCTTCAGTTGACAATATTTCATTATGAAGAGGGGAACTTCCTTTAAACACAAGTATTCAAATGATTTCTGGTGCAGCTGCACTGAAGAGACGCCACTGACAGTCCAGAAATGTGAACAATGAAAGCATGAGTCACAAAGTAAATACTTCATGTTAGGATACACAAAGGAGCCGCGTAACATGGCATGTTTCACAGGGATCCAGAAAGATCCGTCTGGGTTCTGACGCTTCACTGCTCAGATCCAGGCCGTCCTCCTCTCCGTTTGGAAGGACACTGTGTGTGTGTAACTGAGGCTGTTGCAGCCAAACGCTGCACAATAGTGCAACACTGTATTTAATTTCAACAGAAAACAATGCATTGAAGCAGCGTTGCTATGTTGTTAGTGTAGCCCCGTTAGCAACAAGACGGGACCAGACGTACACACTGTGCAGGTCACACACCTTCTCTGTACACTTCTTATGAATGAAGGTTTTGGCACTTTCACAAAGGCTTCATTTTTCAGCTCCCAAGATTTCCACTTGATTAAAACATCCTGGGTGTGAATTAAACAGCCATTAAAGGTTCCAGCAAGTAAATGCCCAACTGAAACTAAGTCTTGATAGCACACGAGTGTGTGATGAATCCCAATGAGCCACCAAAGCCTGTGGGATTTACTGCCATGTAAATATTCTGTCCTGTATCAGCCCATGTCTGGAACAGTGGGGGGAAGGACCACTGAAGCCTCTGGACCGTGCAACAGTGAAACTTCCCCTAAAACAGCATGACTGAGATAACTGAAAGTGCTGGGGTGGGGTCACATCAAAGTGAAGGACAGTAAATCCAGGCCCAGAGTGGGCACTTCAGTTTTCGTACTGGGATAAACACACGCCCCTGTCTAACTGTGTTTTGTGTTTGATTAAGCTCTGATTAGAGTCACACATGCTAGATGTAAAGCTATTTTAACAAGAAAAATGCTGTTCCTGGAAGCATTACACCGCATAATGTCAACACTGTTTGATCCACTTTAGCAGAAAACATTAAATCATTTGAATATTTAAAACTTCCCCAAAATAAACTCAACAAATTGTTACATATTATACACTCGTAGCATTGAAAATCTCACAAATATTTATTTACACGTGATTAAAGTGTAACTTTGTGCACTTTGCGCTCTGTCTCTCGTTAGCTCAACAGATCATTTTCTTTGGATCACTGAGGTGAAGACATTTTTTGAAAGCTGCAAATGTTTATGAAAAGACCCCCTGAGAAAACCAGAGTAATGGCAAATTAATGGTTTTCCAATCCCACCCGAGTGTGTTTGGATGTCTGAGAGAGTAGTTCCCTGTGCATCTGTTTTTTAAGTGTGTGTGTGTGTGTGTGTGTTATAGCTCATTATTTCAGGATTAGGTGTTGTAAACTGCAGGCGGTGTGATGGGGCTTCAGCCTAAATGCAGATCTTTCCTGGGATTATAATGGTGTTAATCACCATCAGTGGCTAGTGAATACTGACCAGCTGCTATCTGAGCGTTTTCTTCAGGAAGAAGAAAGAAGAGGAGAATCACGTCAGGTATGGGTATGTCGTCATGATTCTTGATAAAAAGTCATTATCACAGTTAAAAATAATGCATAATCTCCTTTTAACAAACATCTGAACATTACAAAACATGACTGTATGACCAAAATCACTGGATCAGATACTGGAGACAAAAAGCATAATTTGATAAAATTCATTAGCCTCAACAATGGCTTGAATGCTCAATCTCAACTACAATTAAAACTAGCATTTGACTTCTTACATTGCCTCCATCCAACATCCTAATGTGAGCTCTGTAGCCCGTTAGCGTGTTGTATAGTGCCAAAGAACATCTTGTTATCTTTTGGGGGCCAGCAGCGTCTCATGTCAGCATTTGAGGCTCTGTTATGAGAACCAGAGGAGTTCTTTTTTAATTGCCTAATAAGTTTGAGAAAAAATCATGACGTACTCCTCAGAGTAACCAGACTAAACCTAGTAGAACATCTGTGGAAGATTTATAGGTCAACTCAAGGACAACTGACATCAGTGGATACAACACCTATAAACACAACAGCATCTAGAACTTTTAAATACACCGGCACGTTTAGGACTGCCGAGTTACTGCAAGAATCAGTTCAACATTTAAATCTCCATTATTTAAATATAATTATGTATCAGCATAACAGGTATATGTGGCATGAGTTAATTTTGTTTACCGCCAGTCATAATCAGAACACTATTAATCCAGGAGGGAAGTCGTTTAGATGCTCAGTTAAATATAAATAAATATGAAAGTTAAAATATGAAGCTAAAACTATGTAAAGCTGATATGTTAAGAAAAAATGCAATATGTACCTTCGGCTGCTCCCTTTTAATCTCCCCAAGAGGTCGCCACAGCAGATTCATTGATAATTAGGCACAGGCTGTACGCCGGATGCCCTTCCTGACGTGACCCTCCATAGAGAGAGGGGCTTGCCCCACCTGAAATTGAACCAGGGACCTTTTGCTTGAAAGAGTGACCAGGATGGACAGGATTAGAAATGAGTCCATCAGAGGGACAACTCATGTTGAGAAGTTTGGAGACAAAGTCAGAGAGGCAAGGCTGAGATGGTTTGGACATGTTCAGAGGAGGGATAGTGGACATACTGGACAAAGGATGTTGAAGATGGAGCTGCCAGGCAGAAGGAAAAGAGGAAGACCACAGAGAAGATTGATGGATGTAGTGAAGGAGGACATGCAGAGGGTTGGTGTGAGGGAAGAGGATGCAGGGATAGGATGAGATGGAGGCAGATGATCCGCTGTGGCGACCCCTAACGGGAGAAGAAGAAGTAAGTCTACCATCTAAAAGAAAAGAAAATAGTGAATATAAGGAAGAGTAACAGTGGAATGTTGCAAATTGAGCTTTAAGTTTTCCACTTTTAAAACAAGAAGATGTTCTGATCATGTTGGCAAACCAGGTTATTGCCCCAACCTCTGCCAGGACTTGATGCTACACCTGTGCTGTGTGGGCCTAGTTCTTGACCTGCTCTAACCCGTTTGATTATTATGAGATAAATAACTGTAATGGCAGCAGTGATATCTATACATGGCAGAGGAGCACACACAAATACTCGTTTTGTGTACATTCCTGTGAAAATGGAAACATGCCTGTAAAATGACAAATGTGACCTTGACCTTGAGAGAAATTTTAAAGACCTGTTAGGTGGTCATTGTGATGATCCAGTGTGATTCTGGCCAACACTGTAGGAGGGCGGTGTAGCGAGGTAGAGCAGCGATTCTTGCGATTTCTGGATGGATGGACAGACGCCTTGTCGTGGCATTACCTCATTGGTTCTGTGGCTGGATGAACTAAAAAAGAACCTTAAATATGATTTAAATGAAAATCGAATAAAAAAGGTGGAGGTGGCGTGGCACACAGAATCATCTCGCAGGACATTCAGCCCAGACTCGTGAATATTTGTGAACATAAAGGTTGTCTCCCAGGGGCAGCTGATAGTTCCTGCTGGCCTGCAGCCTCTGACATGGGGATAATGATTAGTCCAAAGGAATATGTTTGGATGTTTTTGCTTTCAACACCAGTAAAAAATCTATGAGAAGAAGCCCCGGAGCTGCATTGACGACATTATGCTCCCAGCAGGACTTAATCAGCCATTAGCTCTTCAGTTTACTAAGAAAATAATGTCTTGTAGAATTAGGTTGTGTTGGCAGCCTAACCAGACACCTGTTTATATTTTAATTTAAAGCCTTTAGTAAGTTTTTCTCTTTGCTAACCAGCCTCCACCTCTGCTGTAATCTACCCAGGTCGCCTCGGGGGAACCCAGAAAATTAGTCTTATCTTTTTTACATCATTATCGACGATTTAGCTAATGAGACCTAATGAAAGATGAATAAAAAGCAGAGCTCAGTGCTGCTGCTGCTGCTGCTGGCATTGTCACACAGCACGTAGCTCTAACTGGGCTGAATTAATGGCAGTAGCTTAAGCACTCAGTGACAGGTTGAATAATCATTACAAACACAAATGGCACGTACTGTATTACTCCGACAACACAAACACTCTCCAAAAGACGTCAGCGATGAAATATCGGTGTCCATCTTGAGAGCTGGCAGGCTGTGTGTGTTTGATAGTGTTTTGTTTGTTCATTATTACACACAGTGACTGATATTCACTCATTTCAGCACATATTTGGCTGGCAGCTTCAAATAAAATCACTTTCACCCGTAGTACTGCTCTAAATCATGATTAAATACAACATAATTTTCTTGTTTAACTTGGCCACCTGTCCTGGCCATAGAGTGAGATTTTGTTCCAATTTGAAGTTAAACTGAACAATTTAATTGTAACTTTAAATCTTGGTATTTCTGCCTCGAGCACCACGGATCACCTTACACAAAGTAAAATGCAGTACTGTGGAAAAGTCTTGAGCCGTCGCTCGTTTCCTCATATTTAGCTTCAGAACAGCCAGATTTTCTCTGAATTTTTAAAAATAGTCTTGAGTAAGTAGCTGTCCAGGCTTTCTGAAGGTCTTTCAAAGTTTTTCTTTGGACATTGGCTGCTTTTTCACTCCACCTCAGTCCAGTGGCACCAGCATGGTGTGCAGTATGTCCTTACTGGATTTGAGGAGACTGGGCAAATGTGGAGAACAGAATAAGTCTCAGGACTATCTGCAGCAGATACATAGGATCTGAAAGTCATTTAAGAAACAGGAAAACATCCAGCAAAGACCTCACACAGCCCCTGAGAGAGGCATCTGACCCTTCTGTTGATCCGTCTACTGTTTGCAGAAGCCTCATCAGAAGTGGTCTCAGTGGAACAGTGGTTGTCAATAAGGGAAGAAGGCTGAGGTTTGCCAAATTACACAAGAACTGGGCTGAAAGTCAGTGGAAACAGGTTGTATGGATTGATGAATCAAAATTTGAAATTTTTGGTTCAAATCATCCTCAGGAGAAATGTACAACAGTGACTGTCCAAAGCCATCTGTAAAACAATCTATACACTTGTCAAAATTGATGAACTATTAACGTAGAAAAGTAACGTCAGATTTAAAGCATCTGATTGGTGTAAGCTTAATTTTTCAGCATCCAAACAGACTGACAGCGCAGTAAAGCCTACCTGGATAGAAAAACACACACAGGAACACACAACATTACTGAAGCAGTGTGGGATTATCTCAGCAGAGGATGGAACAGAAGGCAGTGAACATCCAAACAAGAGCTTCAGAATGTCCTTCAAGAAGCCTGGAGAACTTTTCCTGAAGACTTAAAGAAATGGCAGAAAGCTAAGAGAGTTCAGGCTGTGTTGGAGATTAAAGGTAGGCGATCCAAATACTGACTTTCAAAATGCTTAGAATGGTACAAACTCTGTTTTTCCTTATGTTCTGGATTTCTATTTCTATTTGTACATGTTTCAATAAATCATTTAAACTATCTCCTAACAAAATGTGAAGATATGAGGACTGGCTTTTTGCACAGGACTGTAAAGTGAACTTTTCCCTGTTACGTCAGCGAGTCCTGTCATGGTGTGCCACGGTGCGGTGTGGACCCAACGTGCAGACTCGCTGAGACAGGAGGATAAACTCGCCTTTATTCACCAAAACACCAAATAATAATACAGTCTAAAGGTGTTCCTGGAGGTGTGGAAACCTCCAGGCAGAATCCAAGTTACAACCGGGAGGAAGCTGGGGAGAGAACACAAGGAGACAAAGACACATCCAGGGAACAAACCAGAATGACAGGACAACCACGAGACAGGGAGACAGGACTGAAATAGACAGAGACAGACCAATGAACGGGCGACAGGTGGAAGGGAAACAGCTGGACACAATCAGGAAAGGAAGTGCAGCGGGGACCAGACAGACTACCAAAATAAGACGCAGACGGAGATGGAGACCACTAGGGAAGGAAAGGCAGGGAACCAGGGAAAGACAGGGGTGACGAGCTCCAAAAGGAGAGGCAAAAAGGGGAACCATGACAAGTCCTTTGTACAGACAGGACACATTTATCTGTTTCAAGCTGAAAAGGCAATGAGAAGAGAAATACTGCCTACAGTAACTCTCTGTTGTTTCACAGATATGTCCATATGTTTTGAGACAGTTACATTTTTCATGTGTAATTTTAGCTCTGTACATTACCATGTGGATTTTGAATCGGTTATGCTACTCGGTGCTTCTAACTCTAGTCTTTTTTAGATGTAAAATATTATATTTTGTATAAATGCATTTGTTTAAAAGCTTTAATTACATATTATTTTGCAGAGAAATTACATAATTATAAATCAAGCTGTGTCTTTTTACTTAAAAATAATACACCCACTTCAAGTACTTCAAATATACATCAATTTTAAAACTTCTGTAGTATTAATTCTGTTTTATAGGAAGATAACATTTGTAAAAAGTCTAAATACATTTTATCCACTTAGCAGAAAATTATCCAGCTCAAAATCATGTTTAAACTCTTGTGCAGCAACACTTTAATAAATCTGCAATAGGACACAGGCTGCACACTGAAAGTTTTTATAAGGAATTTTAACTTTTTAAAAAAATTCTTGACAGCGTGCATGCTGTGTCCTCGTGTTGGTGTTGTCTACTTGCTGCTGTAGCATAAGAATTTCCCAGCCTGGGATGAATAAAGTACTACTGTATCTATCCATCTATGCTACTTTTCAGCACTGATTAAATATTCTTATTTCCTGTGTCCCCCCTGCCTTGTTCTTGTCCCCCCCATGCCACCCCATTTTAAAAATCTTGGACACTCCCCTGCTCCTAATGTGTTTTCCTTCAGTTAAAAAAGACCATAAACACATAGCATCTAATTTTACTGCGGCCACAAGATCCCTTGTGTTTGTCAGTCGCACCAGAGGAGTCTGACAGAAAAGCAGTACTGTACGTACAGACCAGGTGATAAGAACCCAGTGACCAGAAAAGGTGACATGAGTGTGTTGGTATTTACGTTTGTGGTGAATGAATTTTCATTTAAATGTCTCAGGGGGTCTTCTGAACCAAACACTTCAGAACTGTTCCTGTTACAGTGCAGTTTGACTACATTACATTACTGTTGTCCAGTTAAACCATTTTGTTGGTTTCTCTGGGCACCTCTCATTTTTTTCTCTTACATCCATCAAGGAGGACACGTGATTGCCTCAGTTCATCTGTTTCTTTTTGTTTGTGAGCAGAATTACGCAAAATGTTATGGATGGACTTGCATGAAATTTTTATCAGAGGTAGAACTTGGCCCAGCTTGCTGCAGAAGTGATGAACTTTTGCAGTCGATCCAGATCTGGATGCAGGAATTTTTGGAGGGATCCTTTTCCATGACAAAACAGAGGATAATTGAACAGTTGGAGTCGTTTCTTAACAAATACATATCAATCATCTTGATATTCTCAAGGAAATGTCACAAACTAATCAGATCCAGATATAGTTATTGATCCAGGGGCTCAGTTCATGTATGAGGTGGAAGGAATCTTTTGTTTTCTCTTTTGGGAAACACTGTGGACCAAGCTTGCTGGAATAATACGTTAACAAAAAGATGCATGCTGCACTGGTATAATTGGTGGTGTCAAAATGTTCAGAGTGGATGCACCACCATTTGTGATCCCAGACAGCAGCTACGTTAACGTAGGTGGCTTCTGACGGCCACTGTTTGACTCACAGGGCGTACTGAACAGTTTGGGACCAATCCTAACGCAGCAACACACCGAGTGTGTCGGTCTAACTCAGCACCTCTTCATTGCTAAGTGGCTGCTAATAATATGAAAAATCATGCACAGAATATCTGCATGCATAAAAATGCCATGTGGTCATGCTGGGTACATGCTTCAGTTATCAGAGAAAGGAATGGGCAGTATTTCATTCGTGCACTCACCCACAGAGCAGAGGCAGCTCTCAGAGCAGCAATGGGAAAGTTGCTGACTGTTGCTTTGTTTGTTTCCCAGCTGTTGTGCTGACAACAGGGTTTCTCTGGGAAAAGCCGACTGACAAATGATGCCAGTAAATGTGGATATCCAAAGGGAATCACCACAGCTGATTAGAGATGGATGCTTCGTGTGTGTTTGTGATCGCGGGAGCTCTCTCTTGTGCCTGTTTTTTGTATTCTTATAAATGCATATTACTGTTTGCCTATCTGTACGTATTTTCTGTGAACCTCCTTTGTCTGTCAGCAGGTTTCCATGCGTTTATGGGAGGGTGGGAGAAAGCGTGACCGTATACTGATGTGTTTTACTTTGTTTTCATACATGCATGTAATCAGGGTTGTTCATTGTGCAACAGATCAGCTGATTAGAAGAAAAGTGTGTGTGTTTATGCAACATATCTCAGTATCTGGGTTTACTTAAGTGCTATTAAAAAGTCTCAGAGCCTTTGTAAAAATCAGAGCAACGAAAAGCAGCTGCAGATCTCAACGCAGGGAAATAAGCCAAAATCATGCTATGGATTTGCTTGTGAACTCACTGTGTTACAAGAACAACACCGACTCACACACAGAGTTGTTGTTCCATCATTTCAGACTGCACTACACTGACTTTACTGTAATGTAATTTCTTGGAAACCAACCATAATTACCTGCTAATCACCTAACCCCAACCTTAAATCTGGTCGTCACCCTAAAATGGAATGATTTACACAAAGTGTCCTCAAAAGTGAGTCCTCCACAGGGCCTGTAAGATGGAAAACATGTCCTTTGCAGGATTCATGGTCTTGCATAAAACAGAGGCTACAGAAACACAATTACAAAGCAAAAAATGAACAAGACTAATAAAACACAACATGAGGAAAACATGAATGGGAAAAGCAGACTACGGCTACAGTGGAGAGTTCTCATTATCACTGATCATCTCCAAGCTAAAGGACCACCAGTGGCTGCAGCCTGAACAAAAACGGCCCACAATGCAGTTTTTTTGCCAGTGAAAAAATACAGAATACACGATTCTTCTGTCACCAGTACTGTGGCAGCAGCATGGGTAACTGAACTGACAGTACTTGTTCTGTTTGAAATGCTGACTTTGTGGTGGGTAGGTTGCCCTCATTAGAGGTTATATTTCACAGCAGTGCCCCGGTTAGAGGCCTGGGGTGATGGAGGCAAGCATTAGATATTAAATACTCCAGAGTCTCCTGCAGATATTTTAATAGACAAGTACTTCATCACAAAAAATGCCAACACTACAGTATTGGACTACACCTGACAAGTGTAGTGCTTGTTCTGCTCTGCAGTGACCCGGCACACCACCTGCTGCAGGCTGCGGTCAGAGTGACCCTGCAGAGCAGGCCTCCAGAGCGGACCGAGGCTTACCGTCACCATCCGAGGCTGAGGAGCTGGAGTCTATCTGATCTCTCTGGAGAAGCAGAGTGACAGCAATAACCTGGCCAGATGTTAGAGGTTAACTGCATAGCAACACTACAACTCTGAAGAAAGACTGAGTGGCTTCTCAGAATTCAACAGGGGACAAGACCCAAACTTAGCAGAAAACAAACCTTATTTTTCAGGTTAAAGAGAAGTCCAAAACCCCCAAAGGCAACTGGAAACAAAAACTACAAATAACGGAAATCTAAAACTTCAGGAGCCAAAAAGGAACACATGGGGAAAAGACAAAGAGACACTGAGGGTGTGTTCAAATTGTCAATTTTGCCTAGGAAGGTTCCCAACCAAGTGAAATAACCCAGAAGGATTGTTGTGGCAGCAGCAAGAGCTGTTTGAATTCTCTTAATGATGAGGAACGTAACGTCAGTGCTTCCTCAATTCCCATCCTCAGCAGAGGATACGCTGGACTCTCCTCTATGCAGGAAGAGGAGAGAATGACATCCCATAATTCATCATGACGCACCATTCGACCTTTCATTGAAATGATAAACAAAAGTGATAAAGCAGCGCAGATGTTGTGAATGTTAAAAGTGCATTTGACATTCAATGCCATAACGTGCTGATGTATTTTAAATTTATAACAGGCTGAATCTCCTTACAGTTATAACCAGCATTCACCAAGAGCAGGGAGAGTGAGGGCGCTAGAGAAGTACTAACCAATGTATTACAGCGTAAATACAGGTTTTACTCACGACAGGAGGCTGAAGGAGAATCAAACACCTGACCAAAGGGAAACCACAGAAGTATGACACAGGGGAAAACACTGAGGTAACCAAATAAAACTCTATAAACACAAACAGGGACCACAACTACATGTTAACAGGAACTCAAGGCTCAAAGTACTGAAGAATACATGACAATCAAAATCCTGACAAGCAAAACTCAGAACAAAGAAACCCTCAGGTCATCACGAAGTAAACCTGAACACAACGCTTCCAACATGAATCAGAACTAACGTTTAAGAAATACGTATATAACTGGGAATCTTTAATAACAGCAACATTTCCATTAGACAAACATGTTGTTCTCTCAGATGATGAAATTAAAGTAAAATATGCCTAAATGAGTTGCAAAATATACCTGAGGGCCCACCCAAACAAAGGTTAAGTGTAGGAGACAGTGGACATGGTTGTCCAAAGCAGAAAATAGAAAGTAAAGGTAGAAAGAAAAAAGTACCCTGAGGACAGCCTGTATTCAAAAAGATGTGGAGTCACCGCTGCAGTACCAGCGACTTGCTCATGTCTTCTCCAGGGTTTGATCTCTGTGCTAAATTTTCTAACAGAAAACATCATTTTTTGAATTTTAACACTTTGAGTGTTTTGGTGGTGGTGGTCTGGGCACACCTGTGTGTAACTGACCTCATTTTTGTGTATTTTACATCTTTGCAAAGTTGTATTTGTTAGATCATGTGTTTGTGATGTCATGATGAGGGTGTGGTGGAGCAGGAATGAGGACCCAAAGGTCTGACAGGAGATGCAGTGGAGCAACAGAAAGTGAATTTTCATTTATAGTCCCAAACAGGACGTCCACCAGCAACTGAGGAGCAGATGACTAAGGAGAATACTGAGGGCACAAGAATGACAAGAACTATGAGGACAACTACTGCAACACCACCACAAAGGACTAAAGCCCTTGTCACACTTTGGTGATTTAACCAGCATATGCACCTATGAAAAATTTGGCGAATTTGCTGGCGTACGTCAAGTAAGTTTAATTTTTTTATAAGAGCACGCTGGAGCACGCTGGTATACTTGTTGTACAGCAAAGTTGTCGAAAAATTTTGAGAATGCACAAAATTTCCGACGTATGCCAGCGTATGGCTCATACATCACGCATACGCAGGAGATAAGTTGTAGGTAAAATATGCGATCACACCTTCACAGACAAGTAATGTCTGTGAAGGTGCTTTGAAGCTACGTGTAACTTACAGTGAATTTATCTCCAACAGGTTTAAACAGAGAAAAATGGTTAAAAACAGAAGGTGATGAAGAGGTTTGAGTTGGACTCAGGAATTATATTAAAGATCTGTCTCAGCTCTTTGATAATGAAACTGCTGAGACATAAAACAGTTGGTGTACAGTAGATAAAGATGTTCTACTATCACTGCCTGTCCAACAAACTGACACAGTGTCCTTTTTACTGTTCTGTTTGATTACTGTTTAAAACAAGCTTTTCTGATGTATCTGTTGATACATCATACTGGCTCAAATTAAAGATAACTCTACTGCTTTTCTGGGGATCTGGCCTGCAGTTCGACCAGAGAAGCCCAGACTTTTCGCTCCCTAGCCATCTTCTCCAGCTCTCCAGGGCGTTCCCAGGCCAGCTGGGAGACACAGTCTCTTCAGCGTGTCCTGGGTCTACCTCGGGGTCTCGTCTCTGCTGTTTGCAGATGACGTGGTTCTGATGGCTTCACTGAGCAATGACCTACAGGCCTTTCTGGGACAGTTTGTTACTGAGTGTGCAGCAGTCCATGGTACTTTCTGTGTTGGGGACAAGGTCCTGCCCCCAGTGGAGGAGTTCAAGTATCTTGGGGTCTCATTAACGAGTGAGGGGAGGATGGAGCAGGCGATGGACGGACAGATCAGAGCAGCGTCTGCAGTGATGTGGACGCTGTACCGGTCTGTCGTGCTGAAGAGGGAGCTGAGCTCTAAGGAAAAGCTTTAAGAGCTGGTCGATCTATGTTCCTACCCTCACCTATGGTCATGAACTTTGGGTAATGACCAAAGGAATGAGATCACAAATACAAGCGGCTGAAATGAGTTTTCTCCACAGGGTTGCTGGACCCACCCTGAGAGAGAGGCTCAGAGTCACTGATCTTCCACATCGAAAGGAGTCAGATGGTTCTGGCATCTGACATAAGATAACATCGTTTCCAATCTTTCATTTTGAGAGAAGGACTTTTTACTGTATTAAATACTTTGGCAAGGAAATATTACTCTTTTCACTTAGTGATACTTAAACTTGAGTAACATATTCTTCAAGCTCCTTCTCGTAAAATGTATTTCCAGAAGGCATTCTCAGTTATGTTTAGAGGAAAACACTTTCCTCTTGGATTACAGAAATGTTTATGAAGCGTCACATGAATGTTTGGAATGAACACATATCTTCTTCCTCCCTTCACTCCTTTTCAGACTGCTAAGCATTCTTTAGACTGGGTTGGAGTCTTTATCCTTGCATCCAGAAAATGGATGACAAGCTCCTCAAACTATTCTAATGGGGAAGGTGATCTTTACCCCAAATCAAGATCCTTTCCTAAACCTGACACAGAACTTAGTGAAAACTAAAGTGTGATTGAAATGAGAACTTAAAAGTCAAAAATAACACAAAACTGACGCAGTTTTCTCACGCCCTGTGGACGTGCATGTAAGAACTGCAGATGGTCAGCTCTCCATTACTTCCAACATCAAGAACATGTCTGAAACTGACACGTTACTGCTCTGCAGTCCATGTGAAGAAAGAACAGCTTTGATCCATGTCCCAACATGATTCATGTTCACATTCATGTGAAGACCCAGCCTCTCCGTCTGTGTAACCTTTAGTCTTTTAAATTTTAAGAAAATCTGGTCTACACTGAAAGTTTGTCTAGAAGCAAGGCGGGCCACTGAACAGCCATCCTGGCAACGTCTCCAGATCATTTCTCTAACTTTAATTTCAATGGTCACCAGGACACAAAAATATGTATCACAAGTTGAATCTGATTAAAAGCATTAGACTGTATATAAAAGATGACTAGAGCCACCATAAGGAATAAATGGACTGGTGCTTATACAGCACTTTTCTGAGCACTCAAAGTGCTTTTTACTAAAAGCCTCATTTACTCATTCATACAACGCTTTATTCTGTGCCTTTAAGCACGTTTAACTATTCACATTTCAAGCTCCGATGGCTACATTGGGAACTTAGGGTTCAGTGTTTTGTCCAAGTACATGTAGACTGGAAAAGCCAGGGATCGAACGCCAACCTTCCTGTTACAAGATGACACGCTCTACCACGACTGTGCCATCACCAATTTGTTCAAGGGCTCCACAACGCCTTGAATTTTGATTTAGAACCGTCCCTAGCTTAATTTTCAGGAGCCAGAGGAGACCGTAGACCAGAGAGTGGAGTGGTTACCAAGCTGCAGCATGCCTTCATTTAACATCCCAGAGTTTGCTGCTTGATAAAAAAGTGTTTTTCCTTTCCAGGTTCAACTTCTGCTATGCATTTTTGACACTTGATAATATTAGCTCATTTTGGCTCAGTCCAGAGCCTTTGATGTTCTGGTTCTTGTCTGTTTGAAGGTTTCCTCATCGATTCATCAAAGACTTTATTCTAAACACTTCAAGTAGTTTATCTACCTCACATCCATGGCTAATTTAGAACCACCTTTTAAACTAACACGCATGTCTTCAGACTGTGGGAGGACGCCAGATCACCCAGAGAGACCCTACACAGGCCCAGGGAGAGCGTGCAACCTCCACACAGAAAGGCCCCAGCCAGGGTTCAAATCAGGAGCCTCCATGCTGAGAGGCAACCACCATGCCACCCATAGGTTTCTATGTGGAGCTTATGCTTATTCTCCCTGTGCCTGCATTGGTTCTCTGTGGGTTCTCTGGCTTCCTCCCACAGTCCAAAGATATACATGTTAGGTTGACTGGTAGTTCTAAATTTGCTGTCTGTCCCTCTGTCACAGGCTGTCAACCCCTTGGGGGTGTACCCTGCCTGAATTGGATAAGTGGAAGAAAATGGATGGATGGATTCATTTTAGACAGTGTGCTTTGAGATGCCATGAACTCATTTTCAAGTCCTCCTGCAGGAGCCAGATGGAACCTCTGCAGAATAAACTGGTAAAATTAAACATGTGTATTGTTTCCTGCACTCATTTCTGTTAAACACTGTAACACACAATCTTTACCCATACCATATGTGAACAGATATGCACACAGACACCCCCAAAGGGCCATTAGAAGCCAGGAAAACCCCCGACTTTCAGGCCTGATTGACTGTGAGAGACACATTAACAAACTAAGAACACATACTGATATCGTTTTATTGAGTACAGGCTGTGCTTTCTGTACTCAATAAAACTATATCAGAACTCCTGAAATCACAATTGTTTTATATTTAAAATGGCAACTGCAACTTTTAAACCTAATTTTCAGAAAAGAAAATATTGACTTAAACTTGAGTCGGTATACCAGAATAAATTCATCTCCACTTTCTCCTCCCTCTTTGTTTCTGTCTTACTGTTCCTCTCCCCTCCCTCTCCCCTTCCTCTCCCCCCTCCATTTGTCTAAGCTGACTTTATCTTTGTCACCCTCTTTGTTCCTCCCCATCTTGCTTGCTTGGCTTCACTGTTGGGATTTATGGGTTAGCAGGCGACATGTCTGGAAATGCTGAACTATGTCTTCCTCTTCAGTTCACCCTCCTTTGTTTCTTTGCTGTCTCTGGTTTCTTTTAAACACTTACTCTGCTTTTCATCCACTTTGTCTCCTTCCCCTTGCAAACTCTAATGGTTTATCATGAGTAACAGCTGGATCAAAACACCATTAAGACAAATCCTCTACAACTCCAAAAAGTTGACACCCCAGTGATGTATGTTAGCACGGACTTCCTCTTTAAGCTCATCTATTAATACAATATTCATCTCAGTCTTTTTAGGAACTGCGTTCTGCTCTTAAGCTGGTTTCTATATGAGTTGTCAGTGTTGATGACAGTTAGAAAAGCTGAACAGATATATCCCAAAGTCTGACAAACAAATCTTAGTGAAAATCACATAACAAGGAGCTCCACTAACAGTGAGAGCAGATTTGTTCAGGAAATTATTAAGTATCATGTCGAGAAATGTTCATCAGTCTGTTCTTCGCCTAGTTTACTAGCCAGTCATCCGACCCTCTTCAAACTTGGTGGACGTGTTGCTGGGGACACAAATAAGCGCAGTTCCAAGTTTGAGGTTATTTGGATGATTGTTAATTCCTATTTTGACTTTGTGATTTTCTATTAACAGTGTTTCCTGTACAGTGGCGGCTGCCTGCTTTATTGCACAGCGCCATCACAGCTGGCTGCCTAACCTGCGCCCAAGCCGAATTATAACCTTATTCCTAAAACCAAGTCAAACAGGCCTTTGAAAAGGCAAAATTTAATCTCACTGATGGTCTAAAACTCCAGCTAATTCTGACACAAATAGCTGGACATGTTTTTTTTTTTGTTAAAGTCTGCTGTGCATTATTTAGTGACATCTAGTGGTGAGAATGCAGATTGCAACAGTTGAACACCTGTCCTCACCCCCTTCCCTTTTTTTCAAACATGTCAGAGAACCTAGGGTGGGCATCAGGCACCAAAATGGAGTCTCCCAAAATCGCATCCATGTGTTTCCAGTCCAGAGGTTTGTGTATGCAGACGTAATTAGGAAGTAGAAAAGCAATTGAACTGAATAAAGTTTAGGGATTAGAAGCTCACTTTTTATACCACAAAATAACAGATTATAGCCAGTAAGTAATGACAGTCATACTGCATTATGACAACATTTTATGCTAAACAGTAGCTATCAGAGACACAAAACGTCCATTTTCAGCCACTGGAAACATGGCAGTGCAACATGGTAGCTACTTTGGAAAGGATTTGCTAATAATGTGTATATATAAATATATTTCTGTAAGTGAATAAAAAAAAACAAAAATTATTATCCTAGACTGATTTCACACCATTAAAATAACATAAATATGTATATCACACTTAATTTCTGATAGCAGATCACCTTTATTTTTACACACTTCTTTAATTAGGGCTTATTATCATTTCTGCATATGAATCACCTTTTGAAGAGCCTAAACTCATACATAAGGGACCTGTATGCAACAAAGGAGAACCATCAGCTGTGTTTCTTGTGCCATTTTTGTCACCATTTTTTTGCCATTTGCGGGTGTTATACATTAACAAACTCCTCCTGGGAATTTAATCAGATCAACTTCATACTCGGTCAGTTTAAACTAAAAACCTGGCCCTGCTAAACTGCAAAGCTTTTTGAGTTTTCAGTGAAAGTTGTATCAGTGAAAGTTCTTTTTTGAAAATTTGAAATTGGTGTCACTCACATATACATCGTCCAGCCTGGCCCAAACTTCTCATGTTTGATAAAAGTCCAGGCCTGAACACATCTGCATGACAGTAACAGTGCTACTTACTGGGAACAAGACATGTCCAGTTTTACTCTTTGATGTACCTCGCTGGTTGACCAGTCACTTCAAAACATCAGAACCTGATGATGCCATTGTGATTTGCAGGAACTGTGAAACTGGCGTGGTTGGTTAGGGGCTAGAAAAGCCTAAAAAGTCATGAAACCCAGCACACACTTCAGTTAAAATCTAGGACATAAGTCATCCATATGACTGCAGGAAATGCATCTACTGCAGCATGCCTTCACAGCCCAACCTGATGGGCCCAACCAGCCGCCACTGTTTGCAGTTTTAATTTTAGACCTTTTGTTGTCTTTGGTTTCCTGTGAGAAATGACTTCAGCTCCTCAGAAAGGGCTTTTTATGCAGGCTGTGTAGCAAATGTGTTTGAAAAGTGCAGCAGAAATATGTTTATTATTATTATTACCCACTGAATAGGCACATTCACATACACATACATTCACTGAGTGTATCCCTATAACTGTAGTTTTTTAAAACAGTAAATGAATGATTGTTATTGCCAGAATCTGATGTGTTTAGGGGGCATCTGTAAATTTGAACAAAAACATAGGTTACACTCTTCTCAAACAAGCTCTGCACTGTTTGTTTAAAAGCTTAAAACAGCAAAATCATATACAAATTATTCTATTACTTTATTGTTGTGTTGAAGCATGGTTTTGATGACGTCTTGCTTTCGTGTTTTATGCTGAAACAGGATGCACTTTCCACAAGATGCATTTGACTTTAGGGCTAAATGCTTCCAGGCCAGCAGAAGTTTAAGTAACTAATCAGCTGTGTGATTTAACTTAATTTTTTTTCCTACAAAGTGAACTATTTGCAAGTGTTACTCTAAACTCCTTTAAATGAATGATTTTCTTCCCTTCCTCACCTCTGCATCTCTGCCAGCGCGTTTGAAGTGTGGCTACAGCAGCCAGTGAGATTCGCTGTGCTGATAACAGTCCAGTAATCAGCTGCAATGATACAGAAGTCCAAGTTGGCTCCCACTAAAAAGAAACCCCCATAAACTGGTGTGTTTCTGTTTCATCCTTTCCTTCTTTACAGGGCAGTTAAAGCTGTCAGGAACCAGGTCTGAAAATGAGCCACATGTGGTCAGGAAGCAGCTGCCACAGATAACATGACAAGAGACGCATACAGTGGCAGCCAAACCCTGTAATGTACTGCTTTTAATGGCTTCCTTGTGGCCATTTTATTGTCCATGTCAATAAAAGAAGACAATAGTAAAAACAACTGCTCCCTTTTAGTTAGATTAATGTCATACTGCACACCTGAACGCTGGCAGATCCTGAGCAGATGCTGCAAGCCGGTGCTAGCTATGGCAGGGACTGCAGTCAGTTTTGGACACAGACACTGACAGCTGCAGACAGCACAGGTGAGTCCTGTTCAGTTACTGTTGTACTTCTTTTGAGTCCGTCTGAAGGGCACATGTGCAGCTGGTGAACTGTAGTGCAGTGTTTCTGCAGGCCTCCACATGAAGCCCCCCCACTCCACTCAAGAATTTATATCTCACAGACTAAAGTCCTGTTCATTCTCATGGGCGCACAAACCGTGACGCACCTTTAAGTCATCACACAACAACCGTTCGCTGCAGCTTAAGCAGCACCAGAGGAAGTCATTGGACTTCAGCTACAGGCAGAACCTGGAAAAGCTGCAACGTTTCTTCTCACTGTCAGTGTGGAAATATGCAGAAATTCTTACAACTTTAATTAAATAAGAACATTTTTTGACACCAAGTTAAGGATATTTGACTTTCAGGTGAAATGTCAGGATGCACCTAGCATGCACTATAACCTTTACAGGCAAGCTTAATTTGACCTTCTCTACACGTGTGAATGTACTTCCTGTTCTCTAACAGGGTGTTTAATTCACAGCTGCTGTTTGATCCATGAATCAATAAATGGTTCAATTAGAACTGTTATGTAAACAGTCCTCTTCATCACTCTGCTCACATTTTGACATCACGAGACCAAGACGACACCTAACAACGGATCAACAGCACCTCGCCGCTGCGAGGCTTCAAACAGGACGTTGTCAGAGTGAAGTGGCCACTGAGCTTAGTGTCACAGAGAGTCATCAGCTGGTTGCAACAGGGACTGGAAGAGTCACAGAAGTCAAGCTGGAATTGACGGTCAAGGTCACATGACACATTATTGAGACACTGACATGTTTACCACTGTTGTTGGCTTTTGTTTCGATACACTGGTTGAGATGAGGAAATCACCACTGCATGCTTCTACTTAAATGCGCTACTTTCAAGATATAATATCACTGTAGTGTGAACTTTTTACATTTTCCATAAATTTCACCCAAAAGCCCAATATCCTTAACTTTTTGTGGGTACTGTATGTACAGTCTGTAATCAGTAGGCCCAAACAGAATCTGTAGATTTTTTTATGAGCAAATATGTTGATTTATTTAAAAAATAAATCAACTAACGTTTTCTCAAAAGTACAACAGGCTGAAATAAATATCAGTTTACTCAAGCTTTTCAGTTTAACACTTTAGGTGTCAGGACGTGTTTTCAGGACAGCGTTTTCAGACTGATCAAAACTGCAGCAACATACGGCAGCGGAGGGAGGTGGAAATGGCAAACAGCTGCCTACTCAGACTGCAGAAAACTGCAGATTCCATGTGGGCCTGGTACTCAGGTATCTGAGTATCATATTTCATTTTTTTGTAAAGTGTGGTTCAGCTGTCAGTACACAGACATAGGATCCACAGAAACTTGCTAGTATGTCCTATGCAGCAAGTAAACAGGATGTTAATAAGAAGCTGAAGGTTTATTTTTCACTCTGCCTGCCATAACGGGAAACTGCTGACGGCATTCACGTGGCAGCGTGGTTTTTACTGTAGAACATCTCTCACTGCGGTCGACCCAGTCATTTTGGACTGCTCTAGAACTGCTGCTCATTGTAGGTTTAAGTCATATTCATTAGAGGATAAGAGTTAAATATTCCTAACTCTACAATTCACACAGAGGTTTAGCTTCCTGGGTGTGTAAAGCATGACTTCAGACCAAGTTTAAAATTACTGCTGGTTGACTTCTTCAGATAAAAATAGTTTAGGTGCACTTTAAACAGAAGCTCCGCCTATGTTTGTTCTGACAAAACATTTGCTCAGAGATTGATAGTCTTAAACCATGATGGCTGTTTCCACCATTATGATGACTGTAGGCACTTCAAAGCACGAGTGATATTGTACACAGCAGTTGTTATTGTTTTTGTTTTTCTAATGAGTTTTCATTTTATTTTGTTTTTAGTTGCAGTTTTTAATTCAGTTCTGTTTCACTCCAGTTTTTATTGTTTGAAAATGTTTCATTTTAGTTTGTTATTAGTTTCAGTGTTGGTTTTAGTCTCTTTATTATAATAATATTTTTAGTATTTGTCAGGAGAAGACTTTAGATGCTTGGATAACTAATTATAATACAAACACATTACTTTATGACGGCAGATGACGCCCTGTCATGTAGACATCCTGCAGTCTCAATAAACAGCTGCACCAAAACTTCATCACAAAGGTTGTCTTATCAGATTTGCCCGAATTGTCAAAAACTATAACTAAAGACATTTCATGTACATTTTAATTTTATTTTGGTTAATTTTGTGAGTAAACACTTTCATTTTAGTTAGTTTCCATTTTTATCAAAAGTCTAGTTTCAGTTCAAATTCTTTGTTCTCATTTAGTTTTAGGTTTGAGTTTAGTTTTAGTTAACTATAATAACCTAGGTACACACCCACACAAACAGTTTCCATTACTTCAGAGGACATTGTACTGACTGACATTAATTTCCTGAATAACTGAATTCAAGTCCATTTTTCAATTTCATCACAAGAAACCAAGCAATGAGCCAGCAGTTGAGCCACAAAGAGAGTTAAAACTCAAGCTTAAAAGGAAGAATCCTTTCACAGAAATAGACCTGGGTGGGCGGCCAGCAGTCCCGACCGCTTGGTGAACGCCACTTGCCAACCCCTAACCTTAACCCTCGTCTTTTACGTAAGTCTCAGGATTTATGCCATGAGATCTGCTGATGTTTTCTGGCTTTTCACACAACAAATGCACACACTGCAGATTTCGGACTCTCTTGAGACAGCCATACACAGCTATATACAGTATAGTGGCTCAGTGGTTAGCACTGTTGCCCCACCACAAGAGGGTCTTGGGTTTAAAACCCAGGTGGGGCCCTTCTGTGTGACGTTTGCAATGGTCTCCCTGTGCTTGCACAGGTTTTCTGCAGGAAATGTGGTTTTTACTGCCGCATGAGAAGCGTGTTAGGTTAATGCTGCCTGTGTCAGCTCAGGAAACTCGGGATACTTAATCTCAAGAGTTTCGCTTCCTGGTTAAAAAATAACCCTCTGCAATTCTGAATTGTCTCTGACAAGAGATGACCCAATGTGAACGAATCTTGGTGACATTTTTTGGAAGTGGCTTCTACTATGAGAGAGGTTCAGAGGAATGGTTTTGCAGCCAAAGCAAACCTGGGAAAATTGTGGCAGTTTTGTAAATTTAGTATAACCATCTATGGACCAGCTGGACCAACTCTATATCAATTTCTATGGATTCACAAAGCTTCTGTGGGTGTCATGTGTAGGAGCTCTCTTCTCCATCTTTGTCCAGCTGAGAATCATGGCCTCAGACCTGGAGGTGCTAATTCTCATTCCAGCTGCTTCACATCTGCTGCAAATGGGCCCAGTGTAAGCTGCAGGTCAGGCCTCACTGAAGCCTACAAAACCGCGTCATCTGCAAAAAGCAGACGACTGAACCAGACACCCACCACCCCTTGGTTGTGCCTAGAGTTTCTGTCCTTAAAAATTTTAACCAGAATAAATGACATGATTATTTACGCAGTTTTATGTGTAGTATTGACAGTATAGATATTTCAATACACAGGTGTTGTGACGTCCCTGATAAGGATGATAAGCACATGCCATGACCTTTGCACACACTAACCAAGGTACATTTATGGAACTTTTGGAGTCCTGTCTTAGAAAGCACTCTCATCAAACCTCATCATTACACTAAATGAGATTCATTCGTTTGCAGACTTGCAGGATCTATGAAAACGTGAAGCAGTTCTGGAGCCTCATGGTTATTGCATAGGCCTGTGCTTTTTTCTTTCATTTAACCCCATTAGCTCAACATACACTTTGTGGAACTGCAGGACATGCGACAAAAAAATCCCAACGTTTGAAGGTGAGGACGCTTGGACTCCCTGCCAAACTTGTGTCCTCAAACTTTCCAGTTGAAATCTATTTGTATAAATTTATATTGATATATTTGCCAAATCCTCCAGGGAGGTGAGAGACAGACACACAATATGTTGAAAAATTCAGGAGAGAAAATATATTAGGTTAAAGTTTTTAAAAGGAATTTATGAGTCATCATGAGTGATGCCTATCTTGCATCATGGAACTATACAACCCAAAATTACACAAATAGAAACACACGGTCTTCCACTCATGACCACAGCCTCATCCCCTGCCATTCTATTTCCTGCTCTCTTACTGCATTTTAATGTTTCTATTTTCTACTTTAACTGTTTTTCTGAACCTTGTTTTATTACATTATGTAACTCTGTGTCTCTTCCAATTGTATTTACACATCATAAACTCGAATAAAATGAAACCACAGAAAGAGAAAAACATCTAATGATGTATTTCATTTTTAGGCTTCAATTGTGGTGTTATTACACTGCCAAGATACTCATGTCACTGTCACAAATATTAAAGTGTATAACATGAGCACATCGCTCTGAGACTCTGGCTGTAGTTTTATCAGATCATAAACCACGAGCTCTTCAGCCAGCACACAGCAGTCAGATCATTTTATTAAGTGGTTGTGAAAGACCTCAACGCGCTGCTCTCCGGAATGTGTAATAACACAACACGGTGGTAAAACCTTTCCCAAACATTCCCATCACTGCTTGCCAATACTCAACATTCATTTCCCAATTATTCCCAACAGGGGAGTACAGTCAGAAACAAAATCCTAAACCTGTTAATTCAGACTGCGTGGAGGTTTTACCACAGATGTGAAGAACTCGATACACTGCAGAATACTTCCACAATCTTTCTTTTTCTTTCTTTGCATTTCTGTTTACTGAATGGCTGTTTTGTACCCAGCCTGTTTGAAATACTGATGTGTCATTTAGTGTCATTTGACACAATGACACAATGGGCTGTGGCATTAATGGGTCACTTCTGTCACTCCCAACTTGCAGATTTGCTCTTGTGAAAAGGCACGATTAACTCCGAGTTAAGATAACCCCTATTTTTTTTTCTTAGCTGCAGACTGTGGTCAAATTGAGTCTTCATGACTGAAAACCGTTTTGTCACTTCCTCTGTTATTCATTCACTCACTCGTTTACTGTCACTCTGTTTGACCAGCGACATCACAAAAGTTGGAAGCTAGTGAGACACCTGGTTTGTTCAGTGCTGCCCTCGCAAACAGCAGTGTGCACCAAAACGCTCACTGCACTCTGATGTCATGTCAGTGCAACTCTTGCTTTACATAAAATGCTGACAAATGCTAGGACTAGAATTTTTTAAAAAAGTTGTAGATATACTTTATTCATCCCCTAATGGGGAAATTACAACTTTTTTTATAGGTGTATACACACTTAACATGCAGTTGAGTGATACAGGCTACAGTGTTGATTGTTTTTTGCCCATATCTGATCTTTTTATTGCAGTCTGAACAGGACAGATCTGATTTCTTTTAATCAGATTCAGGTCACTTTCATTTGTGGTCCTAAACTGGATTCATGTGGCATTTTATCTGATTTTTACATCACTGAAGTGAGACAGACGTTAGAAGTCTGCATCAGAGGAGGCGAGACGCGGCGAGATCAAATGTAAAGGATTCACATCTCCTCCTCTGTCTGTGCATGTGACCTCAGGGCCGTAGACTGTTCACACTGGAGTCTGACGGCGGTCGCATTTAAGTTATAATGTGAAGGACCAGACAGACAGACAGACAGATAGACAGACAGACAGACAGACAGACAGACAGATCTCAGCAGAAATTGGAATTGAAAGTTGAGACCTGTGGTGTGACTGTAGCCATAGATGCACAGACAGGGATGTGATGGCCCATTGCAGGTGCTGGGGGGCACGGTGGGGGTTTGGTGCCCTGCTCAGGGGTGCCTCGGCAGTGCTGGGGCGGGCGAGGTGGCTGTTGAGCCAGCAGCCAGTTTCTAACCATTCGATGTCGCACTGAGCCACTGCCGCTCAGTTTTCGTTTTCAAGATCGTGATGTGAAAATGTGATATTGTGACAGCACTGCTGTCTTTAAGCAGCACTGCACTTTTAATGAGGTGTTTAGGAGCCAGCAGCAGCTGAATAAGAGCTGAATTGTCAGCAGTTGTGTTTAGACTGAGGGAGTCTGAGTGGGAGATAATGGCCGTCATTAGGCTGGTATTAGTGCTGTCAGTGGGGTCTGCTCAGAGCTGTTTGATGTGCGGCTGTGACGGATCATGGAGAACAGAGCAAGAGCTCACAGACCAGGTGTTTCTTCAAGCGTAGATCAAAAAGTATCTGCAAAAACTCTTCAGTGTGGTTTGTTATTACCCTACTCACTTTGTGCCCGGGTCATTTTCTCCGATTCAGAGACTTGCCATCTATTGCTCAGTGAAGTGTGATGAATTCCACCTGTTCATGGAGAGCCTGAGTATAACGCATTCCGTCCCGAGGCATCACGCAATTGTCAGATGCCGTCTGAGTCTCGCCACTACACACAAGCTGTGTGTTGGTGGCTGACAGACGATGAGAGACCAACAAAATCCACATTAGGAGCCTGGAGAAAGGTGACAGCTGGCAGGTTTTCCTGCCAGAAAGCCATGGTTTGCATTGCTTTTTTCCCACTTGGTTAGGCTTAGGCACTAAAAACTGGAAAAAGATCATGGTGTGGGTTAAAACACCATGTAACACTTCACGCTGAAAAATTATTTGTTAATGGTAACTCATCTTACTAATGCCATGACCCAATGCACAGTGGACCACCTGCAAAGGACACCTGGATTGTAACTGCAATGCTGGATTATTCTATGCCCCAGGAATGAGACTGGGCTGATACAGTCCTGTGAAAAACTAAGTACGCCCTTACTGTATCCACAGGAGTTAAGATGGGAAGCAGCAGGCAGGTGCTGGTATCAGAATTACAGAGGTTAAACCATCATGAGCTAATGTGACCACCTCTGTAACAGAAGAAGTTGTGGCAGTTTGCTGGTGTGCATTATGCACAGAGAAACTGCAACCCCCCCCAGCTACATTTCAGACATCTCAGGCCTCAGTTAGCATATAAATATTAAAGTTCACAGCAGTACAAATACAAAAATATTGAACAAGTATGGCTTGTTTCGAAGGGTTACCAGGAGAGAGCTTCTTACCAAAAAGAACACAGCAGCATGGATTATGTTTGCAAAGTTGCTTCTGAACAAACCACAAGACTTCTGGAACAATGTTCTTTGGACTGACCAGACCAAAGTGGAGATCTTCAGCCAGAACGCACAGCACTGCATTAGACAAAAACCAAACACAGCAAATCAGCACAAACGCCTCATTCCAAGTGACATGCACAGTGGTGATGGTTTGGGCTTGCTTTGCAGCCACAGCATCTGGACACCTTGCAGTCATTGCTGCCTTTGAGTTGACCATGAACTCCTCTACATACCAAAGTATTGTAGTGCCAGATGTGAGACTATCTGTCCAACAGCTAAAGCTTGGCCAAAATTGGGACAATCATCCCAAGTACAGCAACAAATCTACAACAGAATGGCTGAAAAAGAAAAGAAACAAGATGTTGCAATGGCCTCGTCAAAGTCCAGACCTCAACCTGATTGAAATCCTGTGGTGGGACCTCAAGAGAGGCAAACCTCAATGAACTGGAGCAATTTTGTAACCAACAGTGGGCCAGTATTCCTCCTCAGTGACGTGAGAGACTGGATTACGTTGCGTTGTTGGTGCTAACAGTGGTTTGACAAGCTAATGCATCGTGGGGTGTACTTAGTTTTTCACAGGACTTTATACAGTCTTGTGACAACTTTCTTTTTTACATGGGTTTCTTTCAATAGTGCTTTGGTAAGTGATCATCTCATTGTCTACACTGTAAAAAAAAATCCTAATTTTATGGTTAATAACTCTAAATTTTTACAGTAGTTTTTCTGTTTTTTAAAAATAGTATACAAAACTGTACAATTACAGACATTATCTGTAAATTAACAACCCAGTTGTTTTTTTTAAAGTATTATGCCAATAATGACAAATTACATTCATTTCTCTTTTTTTAATGGAACAATTACTGTATTATTATATGCAATGTTTTCTACTCTCTTAAATTACAGTCAAATTTATGTAAAATGACAGTAATTATCTGTAACTAAATATGTAGCTCGTTATATAAGGGTTTATGTCCATACTAACAATCTATTTTTTTTTACTGTAAACTGAAGGTAAATCTTATTAGTTTTATATATGTGTACTTTTATATTCAAATTGTAATTAAATATGTTTCCCGTTATAT
>VUQH01056164.1:0-37502 GCA_015106775.1 Etroplus canarensis | reverse complement strand
ATATATATATATATATATATATATATATATATATATATATATGTGTGTGTGTGTGTGTGTGTGTGTGTGTGTGTATATATATATATATATATATATATATATATATACACACACACTGTATATACATATTTGTGATAACATAGTTCATCCACTGTCTGGAACAAGCTGTTTCAGTTCCCCTTTTTTAAGCCAACTTTCTTCTCATGGGCTAATCACAGTACCTTTACATCCCTCATGAGGGGCAAAGTCCAAACTTTGAGAGCCACTGCTTTAACATACTATAAACTTTACAACTAAACTTCTTTCTGAGTCAAATGGTTACAATTGCATGATGGGAGTGATTAAAAACTAAAATAGTTTTCTTTAATTGTGGTACATAGCAGGAGCTGGAAAGCTCATTTTCGTAGCTGTTTGTATCTGCTGCTTCATAAAGTGGCATCTATCTTATATACAAACTGCTGTGTGTACAACAAACACAATGTATGAATACCAGCTGTTCTTGGCATTAGGGCTGTCAGTGCATGGATCCTCTCATGGAGTAGCATTTACTGCGGGCAGGCATGGAAGATGAAGGGACAAGGTAATATAGTGATGGGGGTGGAGAGGTCGAGATGAAGTGAAAGGAGAATAAGAGAATTACTGACGGCAGGATTGAAGAGGAGGTGGGATTTTCTGCTCAACATGGTGCTTAAACCCACAGCACTGAAAGTGTACCCACCGTCTATATGGTCAGACTGCCTGTGTGCCTGCAGATTATGGAGCAGTGACAAAACCTCTACAGCTCTACTGGGTTTAGGTGGCATTTTTCTGGTGTTTGTGAACAACACTGATGGAAAAGATACTGTATTGACAATTATGTTCTTTTCTCTTTGGCACAATCTGTTTAGACAGAAGACTGTGACAGCTAATTGTCTTTACGACTTTGAGGCAAAACGAACCGTTTTGTCAGTTCATAAAACATGAAGCTAGTGAGCCATTCTGTTATTAAGTTCACCACCATGTGTGAGAAAATGTGTTGTTGCCAGCCGTCCTGCGTGGCTCAGCTGGAAATTAGATCATGGAAAAATACTTAGTTAAATAAAAAAATTGCATCATCAACTCTGGCTCAAATTCATATAAGATCAATTATAACATTTGGTGTCACTTGATAGCAATAACCTGCAAATTGGAACTGTTTGTAACAAGCAAATACACAACTAAAACACCATAATCATTAGCTGTGTTTGTCCACCCAGTGTGACTGCAACTCTCCAGAGATACACAGTGGTGGAATATTAGCTCTAGAATAATATATATCAATATTAATATATTCTGTAACATGGTAAGTTTCTTACTGGGGGTGGGATGCTCTGTTGTTGACTAATCTGTTCAAATGAATATCTGATATGAAAATGAAGATAATACATCACATTAACGCTACAAAGCAGACATGGCAGAAGTTCTATGAGGCTGACCACATTCGCTGTGTTTAAGAGGCCATTCAGTCACGCTGGATAGCCTTGGAAACTTGGCCTACTCCTGGCTTTGAACACACATCGTTGTATTCATATTTCTGTAACTTTCCAAAAAACTGACAACCTGACACTGACACCTACTTTACGTTGTGATTGGTTAGCTGTGCAAGGCTCTAAAGGAACACTGGGAAGGAAAACTTGTTTTTTTCATGTGAAGAATCAAATGCAGGACTATGAATGTTTTCCTGACTGAAGTGTGAAATTGTGAGAAATTGTGCATCATATTTCCTGTGTTTGAAAAGTTTCTCTTGAAATGTAATTACCATGGTAAATATGATATGGGAAGCATCTATCTTAAGTACTTCATCAAAGTAATGCCATTTATTACATTTTATCACATTTTAATTATATTTTGATTGTAAATTTCCACGGCAGGTAAACAAACTTTAAACTGTACAGTAGTGTTAGAACCCCTTTCTGATTTCAGAAGGAAAATACTGCTGAACTAAAAAACACATGGTGTTGTCAGCTGATTTAATGCATGGGAGACTCAAATTTAAACAAGAAGAACAATCAAAAACAACACTCAAACTTGGAGTAAATACTGGTGAATAATGAAGCTCCATCCTTTGATGGTGTAGCACTTGAATTTGTACTGGTCCACAGACAGGCTAGACATGGATATAGTTTCTGAGTCTAAACAGTGAAGCTAAGGAAGTGCCTTAAACCTGAGTTTTTTTTTAATGGCCACCAGGGGGTGATACCCATAGTTGAAAAAGATTTCCTGCCCTATAAAAATCAATGAGGAATGTGTGGCCCTTCTAAACACTTTCCTGATGAGTTTATGGGCTCAGTAACTGATTTTGTGTCATACTGAAGAAAACATTGAGTCAATTTTGTAAATTCTGTTTCAGAAAGGAGGATTATGCAGGGTATGTCCCTTGGTTAACAACTTGTAATTGACCAGTTTTTAGTCAATGAACTTACAGCTTTACAGTCAGTGTTACTGCAGTGTAGTGATTTACACATTCACCTTACAAGCGAAATGGCCCTGTTTGATTCCAGGTGGGGACACAAGCCCCTCTTACCATGGAGGGTTGCGTCAAGAAGGCCATCCAGCGTAAAACCTCTGCCAAATTACCAATGCAGATTAAGCATAAAGCTTCACAGTCACACCCATTTTTTTGTTTGTCTCATCTGGTTTCACCAGGATGGCGACATCGAAAACATTCATCTCAAGTCTTCACAAAACAAAAGGTCACATCACAATAGCTACATTCATCATTTATTCTATGACTGACCAAGAGCAACAAAATGAATGCTATATCCTGCTTTAAAAACTCTTTGTAAACATGAAAAATTGTATTAGTAACTCATTACTCATTCATTTTATAATTTTATTCAATGACTCCTTTACGTATAATTAGTTATTCCAGGCCCTGAGAGACTGGTTACCAGTCCAGGGTGTACCCTGCCTCTTGCCAGCTGACAGCTGGGATAGGTCCCAGCTCTCCACAAACCTGAACTGAACAGTTAAAAAAATAGATGGGTGGGTGGATGGATAGTTACTCCCATCCACCCATCCATCCATCTTCTTTTCTTTTGGGCGTAGGTTGCAGCAGTCTAAGCCGAGATGCCAAGTCGACTCCTTCAGCTCTTCTGAGGAGAAGCAAGGTGTTTTTAAGCCATCTGAGAGATATACTCTCTCCAGGGAGTCCTGGGTCTTCCCACAGCCTCCTGTCAGTTGAATAAACCTGAAAGACTTCACCTCGGAACTATCCAGGAGAACTAGCACTTTTTGATTACTTACTTCCTAACAATGCAGATGTAAATTATATTAGATTGGACGTGTGTAAGGTGAAGCAGTTTTGTGGGTTTCATTGCTTCATTAGCCAATCGGTCACAGCAAGTGTGGAGCTTGTGTATTACTTGTTGTAATGAACCTGTAACTCAGGTAACTTTTTGCTGGCGGTCCGTGACCCTTCTGCTGTCCCATCGTTTGCTCGTTCCTTCCCGAAAAAGCTCTTCAGTGAATTTTGCTTTTAGCTCATTTTATTTTCAAGGATTAGCTTGTGTCGCTGATGCGTGAAATGACGTTCCAGAGTCAAGTGCGGTTAGTGAGGTGAGGGCGGAAACAGTTGTTTCCGGTACTGGTACCGGTCCATGGACCGGGGACTGGGGACCCCTGGTATAGGCAATAGCTTCAACAAATTTATATTACTTCATAGCTTAGATTATCATATAAAAGTTATTATAGTTTATTTTTATTTCATTTTGAGTTTTTTTAATTTCAATTTACTTTCAGTTTGTTTCCAGATTAGGTTTGCTTGTTTCATTTTTTCACACCTACTTTTAGCTTTTAGTTTAGTTTTAGTTAACTATAATACATTTTCATCATATCATGTGTAATACTACAACGGAGCACTGCCTTCTTGTCATGAAAGAGTGATATAGGAATCAGTTTATGGTACTACACTGGACCATCCAAAAAACTAAGGTAAGCACAACAAAAAGACAAAGTTATGGTTTTTTCAGGAGTAAATAGATTTGTGTGGACTGATATTTTGTAAGAAGAATGACAGTGTTAGTTTAAACTAATACTTACAATCCCTTCTTGCTGTCATTTTCCATCAGAAACAAACACAAATACAAGGTATTACTTATAGGGTTTACATCAGGAGTTCAGACAGTTGGATTTTTATCCAATCATAGTTTAAGACAGACAATATGTTGATTCAGTCTGAAAATGCTAAGCGCTGATGATTGAGAAAGCACCTTAATACCTCAACGTCATGCTCTGACACACTTCACATTTAAATGTATTGCTGTATTTCCTTCTTGATCCGTGTCCATTTTCCAGTTCAAAGCTTCTTTTTTTTTAACCACTGAAACAATGCATATTCAATTTTTGTTTACAAACTCAGGGTCTCTGCGGGTGTCTGAGAAAGGTTGCTTCGTAGTTCCAATTTGAGTTGTGTTTCACCCCCTACTCATTAATCTCCCTCCATTCGCTGATAGCTTAGTTTCGTCCACTAGAAATCGCTTTCAATTATTCATGCCTATTTTCCACAAATACCTTGGAGATGGAATTAGCAAACAAACAATGCCAGGCGACACTAATCCTCGTCTACAGCAAAGATCCTTTAATGCACTGGAGATCAGGCCGGCTGTTGACAGGCACCTGTTACTGTCTTCAGCTGCTTTGCAACAGCAATGTTGACACAGTAAATATGTTTATGGGAGCAGCGCAGCCCTGACCCTACACTAAAGGTGCAGGGATAATGCCAAGGCAAAGGAGAGAGGAATAACTACGAGCAGGAGAGCATGAAGAAAGGACAGGAGAAAGACTGACAAGGATAAAAAGGCAAATGCAAGATATGGCCCAATTCACTGGTTGGAACACTCTCAGCTCCTCAATACAATAGAAAATGTTTCCACATGACACTTTTTTCTGTGAGTTGAGCACAAAATGTCAGTGATGATGAAAGCTGATGCTTTGGGCCAGGGACAAGGATAAAAACTAGAAGTTTTAAACTGATTTACAGACCCCAGAATGCCCTGATAAAGCATTTGTAATAGCTGTCTTTGACAATTTCAGATTTTTTTTGTTTGTATTTTTTATTTTTTTTATGTGTGTATTTTTTTTTATTCCTGGAGGCAGTTGAGGCGGCAGAAAAAGAAACAAAAAGAGGATGAAACATCATGACCTTGGAATTAAAAAGACATTTAACACCCTCCTAGAGAAAGAAAGTTTCCACTAAAACAAAGCAAAAATATTTAACAGTTTACTATGAGTCATACAACTCTGGTTATCTAGCACCCTGCAGCTAGCAGACACACATGTGCACACAGAAATGCTGTGTGAAGTGAATAAATTTCGGTTTACCTGCTGCAACAGACAGCGGCCGTTTCTGAGATCAACAATGCATAAACGTTAAGACAGAAAAGTGAGATGTGTCATATTGAATGAGCATCACTGTAGATTTATGTTTGTGTGTGTGTATGTGCGTGTGTGTGTGTGCCCTCTAGCAGACAGGGAGATGATGCAAGGGAGCCTGGAAAGGTACTACTGAGACTGAAAGCAGATAGTGAGAGTGACGGTTTAGACGACTGAGAGCTGGGCTTGTAGCTGAATGAAACACACATACTTTCTCACACACACATGCACAGAGCCAGGGGCAATGGAGGAGAAGAGACTGAGGAAGACTTTGATCACCGAACTGAGCACATTCAAGCACTCAACCAGAGAGGGCAGCCAGTGATGAGGAGGAGAGAAGAGGGTGCCCAGGGAGGGAGGGAAAGAGGGAAGACGGGGGTGAGGTGGGGGAAGCGAGGAATCGTCTTGTTTTCTGACCTCTACGCTCATTGATACAGATGTTAAGGCATGAACACACAGACAATCAGGCATCTGCCATGGATGCTGCCAAGCAAAAAAAAACCAAAAAAAAAAAAAACCCAAAGGTTTTCTTGATGTGTTTCTTGATAGTGGAAACCCATGCTGACAAAACTAATTTCATTTCAGCTATATGTGCCTGGGCATGGGCATACAAAAGTGACGGAAACATTCAGAAAATTTAATTCACACTTATTTCTTCAGCCTCTGGTGGCTTGCTGACTTCTGAATGGTAAACATTACAATATCAAGCAGAAACCAGATACACAAACATGACGCACAGGAATCCCTACAGCTTATGTTACCTTTACTAGCAGTGTATGGCCAAAAAACAGGTGGCTGTAACACTACAGATCCATCCTGCATGCCTGAGATGCAGGTGGATAAACCATTGTGCTGTTTGCGAAGAGAGCAGGTAATTATCGCTGGCATTTTGACAAGTGTTTGCCAGAGTGAAGGTCAACTCTGTCTGCGTGGGAGATCTATGCTAATCTGCTCAGCTGAAAAGACTACCACTCACCACTCAAATGGTAGCTAGCACCATTATGCAGCTAAAGCTACTGTGTTTTTACTTTACAGTTTTCTGCAAGGGTGTGTGTGGAGAAAAAGAGAGAATGCATGTGTTTGCCTGCAAGCAGATCTGAGAGTGTAGCAAGACACCCCACCTCCCCAAAAATAAATAAATAAATACAACCAAAAAAAAAAAAAAAAAAAAAAAAAAAAAAAAGAGGAAAAAAAAAAAAAAAAAAAAAAAAAAAAAAAAAAAAAAAAGATTAGATGAGATGTAGACAGATAAGTCACAAGAAAGACACCAAAGCTTTTGATCTGAAATCTCTATCAGGGCCTGGTGTTGTTCTCTTTGCCGGTTTTGCTGTTACAATGAACATAACTCTTGTTAAAGCAGCTGCACAAAGCCAAAAAAGATGCCAAAATTATCCAAGGTGAATGACGTTAGACCTTCCACTGACTACAGATTTATATGCTGCTTTTAATTGTAATTTTACTCTATGTGGCAAAGAGCCAAAACGGAACATCAAAATTGCACATATTAAGTAAAGCTCATCCAACCCTCCCTTGCCAAACTATCTAAGATCTTATCTGTGATTTAACTCTTGTCTTCAGTCATAATAACAGACACTTAAGAGCTGGATGTGACGCACAGGTAAGCCAAACACAGACAATGAGCCCTCCGCACAATCAGAACAATAGGACATTCTTGGCTGTCTTGAACCTCATTCCTGAGACTTTCTGACGTCAGCTGTTGTGATATACGATTGTTTTTCTGTGTGTCCAGTGTTGAGCTGACTGCACACACTAGATACAGGATGATTCACGGGTAAAAGTGTCAACAGTTCTCTTCTGCAGACATCTGCTGCTGATTACAGTATCAGTCTATATTTATGTCTCTATCAGGCTAGCTTAAGAAGGGCAGGGATTTGTAAAAGAGTTGCCACCAGGTAAAGTGAGACATCAAAGTTTAATGATGTAGTAGCGAAAGTGAAGGTCAAGCCAGGGGTTAAGTGGCTTCTGCAGATTTGTAAAAAGCAAGACAAACCTTCTGCCACTGTTGAATTGGGTTTGTTTTTATTGGTTCCCCGCGAGTCACATACCTACATTTCCATAGTGCTGAGTGGCCTGGTTTGGGCCTTTGAATCACTGACCATTTATGGCATGCTCAAACACTATCACGCAGGCAGGTTTCGATCAAAAACAGCAGTCCCTACCTACCACAAGCCAGCTGAGTACTTCACAGCCGGCGTGCCAGTGCAGTTCCCTGGCAACGCCTTAGCAGTGCACAGCAGAGTGTGGAGCCCCAGGCCAAAAACATCAGATCCTATTAAGGCCACTTCTGCAGCAAGTCCTGGGGGATCTGTGCACCTCTAGTCAGAGATCTTTGACTCAACAAGCACCGGGTGAGGTCATCACCCTATTGATACTCTATCATTGCAGTTTTTCCATCGCATGGACGCAGAGAGAGGGGTGAGGAGTATGTGCTCACAACAATACTCAAGTGAGGTGTTATCTTTAAGAGGAGAAAATCCTTCTTTTATTGTTGCAGGATTGCTCATTATTTCAATATGTTGTGAAAGCTGAGATCTGAGAGCTAGCTGTACCTCTTATTTTAAACATCAACCTATTAAGATTATCAAGGCTAATCATATCTCTATTAAGTGCCAGAAAACAGTAAAACAGCCCAATCATAATTTTCTTAAAGTGCATGTTAATATCTCTAAGGTCCTGATTTAAACAGTTTAAAAACCAAAAATGGACTGTAGCTGCATCATGGAGGTATCTTATAAGCCCCAAATCTGTTTCTCAGCAGGGCAATAGCTCTAAACACTGTTTTCCAGGACAAGAAGAATTAGAAGCCATGCAACAGACAATATGGTGCCCACAGAACCCTAATCTAAGCATCATGTAGTCCTTGATGTTTGGTGATGTATCTGGGAGAACTGGATGGCCACACAAAGTCATTTAATTTTATTTTTTCTGTTAACTGCACCTTGTATTGAGTTAAATTCTGAGTAAAAGCTTTTTAGAGTATTACTCTCAAAGGATCATCACTTTATATATATCCCATAAAAGAGGGATGTGCATTTCAAGAAGAAATACTATTGGATATTCACTGAGAAGGGCGTGTCTTTGAAGATCACCAACGCACATCAAATCACTCTGAAATGACTAGTTTATGTAGACTTTTGACATGCTGGCTTTACTCTGTTTACTTTTTGGGGGTGTTCCACAAAGAACCCTTTGACAACTGTTAGGAGTTTTTGGCCTTACATGTTCCTTCTACCACATCCACTTTTATGGTTTTAGGCAGTTGAAAAACTAAACATTTAAACTGTGGTTTAATGGTGGCTGGCAAACAAGTGAAATACATACATTATAAGGACAAAATTATTGGGCCACTTCTGCATTACACCAACAGGAATTTTTATGACATCCCATTCTAAATCCATAGGCATTAATATAGAGTTGGTCCTTTCTTTGCAGCTATAACAGTTTCTACTCTTCTGGGAAAGTTTTCTACAAGATTTTGAAATGTGTCTGTGGAAATTTTTGCCCACTTAGCCAGAAGAGCTTTTGTGAGATCAGACACTGATGTTGAACAAGAGGACCTGGATCGCAAGGCTCTACTTCATCCCAAAGATGTTGAATGGGGTTGAGTTCAGGGCTCTGTGTGGGCCAGTCAAACTCTTCCACACCAAACTCATCTAACCATGCATTTATGGACCTTGCTTTGTGCACTGGTGCACAGTCATGTTGGAACAGATACGGACCTTCCTCAAACTGTTCAGACAAAGCTGGAACTATAGCATTGTCTGAAATATCTCTATAAGCTGACGTATTTGGATTTCCCATCACTGGAACTAAGTGGCCCAGTCAACCCCAGAAAAACAAACCCATAGCATTATCCCTCCTCCACCAAACTTTACTAGTTGGCACAATGCAGTCAGGCAAGTTATGTTCTCCTGGCATTCACCAAACCCAGACTTATTCATCAGACTGCCAGATAGAGAAGCATGATTTGTCACTCTGCAGAGCACGTGGCCACGGCTCCAGTGTCCAGTGGTAGCATGTTTTACACCACTCCATCAAACGGTTGGCATTGTGCTTCATGATGTAAAGTTTGCATGTATTCACAACCCATAAAACTCCTGGTGCACAGTTTTTTTGCTGATGTTAATGCCAGGGGACATTTGGAAATCTGCAGTTGTTTAGTGTTTATGTGGTCCGCCACTTTGTAGATGAGATCTATGGTTCCTAAATGCTTCCAAATTGACAGCGGAAAATCTGGGAGGGAATAAATTTCACAAACTGACTACAGCACCACACTGGTATTCTTTGAGCTCTTTATAACGACCTATTCTTTCATGTGTGTAAGGCAGACCGCACAGTGAGGTGCTTAATTTTATACACCTGTGGCAAAGGCACAGAATGAAACACCTGAATTCAATGAGTAAGAGGTGTGACCCAATATTTTTGTCTATATAGTATACGTAAAGACAAAATAAACACATAAACAATTCTGTTTTAAAAAAATTTCATGACTATTCAAATGTTCAAAAATCATGAAGATCATCAGATCTTTCCCAACCTATTTTTTGCACATGACAGATAACAGCAGTCATTTAATGCAAACATTTCATGAATCATCACAAAGGGTGAGAGATTCTCTATTCAGTCATAACATCTGTTGTCTAAAATTCAATAATAATAATAATAATAATAATAATAATGTTTTCTTATGACTTCATGAATAAAAGGCTCAGACCAACTTCTACCAAGTAACCACAATTAAAATCAAATTTAATTAGCAAAGCCACAACTGACACCACAGCTGTTCAATGGCTAAAACCATAACTGAGAGGAACACCATTCAAAATGTGTATAAATTCATTTAAAAATTTCTCCAACGAAGACAACGCAATTTAGCAGCCATTATGAAGTGGCCTGATTTGTCTAAGTGAACAACCCTGTAACGTATTAATGTGTCATTTCTATTCAGCTGGCGTTGTAGACTTTGTTAAATTTGTTAGGGCAATTGCCTGAAATGCCTCATTATACTTTGCAGCACTACAGCGCTCTCTCACATATTTGCCCTGACTTTAATTGAGTGCTTTTTTGACCGTTCATTCCGGCTGAAATGAGGGACATGACCTTGGTGCAATGTGAGAAGATTACTATGCGTTTCTTTCTCCCTCCCTCTATCTGTGCGCGTGCGTGCTCAACAGCCAAGTTAATAGAGAGAGGTCCTTCGTGCCAGACATGGCAGGACACAGCTCTAACCTTGAGGAGAGGGTACAGTAGCTTAACGTAGCAATGATGCGATTACCTGCACATGAAATTTAAAAAAAAACCAAAAAACAAAAAAAAGCTCAGAGGAAATGTTTCATCGTACATCCACACAGGTTACTTTCAAATTCACCCAAGGCCTTGTTCTCTGTGACCGAGCTAAAAATCAAAGTCTACCCGTAAGCCCACGTGAGCTCAGGGCAGGTTGAGTTTTCTTGCATCAGTCGAGCACGGCGTGATTAAAAACCAGCACCAACTGACAGACTCCCACACCCCCTGAACTGTCACCGCTCTAGCTTGACATCACTCTCCATCATCCTCACAAGTTTTTCTCTTCATCTTCCATGTCAGAGAATGTGAAGAGTGAGAGACTGCAGGCCTGGGAGGTGTCAAACCACCATTAATGGATGACTCCGTTTCGCCTGTTAATCGCCTGGGTTCAGCGGGTCAAGTTTCACATTCAGGGTTGGAGGTCACAGATTAGCCTGGGTTACTGCGCAGGCCTGGGGTCAACTGTGAGATTGAGCACACTCAGAACGTAACGAGTGAACTCTCAGAGGAGACTTGCTTTGTTTTTCTCCATCTCTCTCTTACTCCCACAAGTACTTTGGACTAACAGTTACTGCTCAGTAAGGGCCTGTAAATGTTCCAACAGGTTAACCTTTAAAAGACATTTAAAACAAATGACCTAGGAAAAGCAAGCAGGCACCCACTTCAGTTTTTCCTTCTCTTGCTCTTTTCTTCCTTCCTCTGTAACAGTTCCGCTTGTTTTTAATCTAATTAGAAAAGGATCATCTTTTCTCTTGATCACACACATACATTTTCCTGCTCATGAACTGCATTTCACCTGACAAATAACCCATTCAAAGTCTGTCCACTTGCACATCAGTATGACAACTTGTCTGTTAGCTTAAGAGTTTATCAAATATCTTTCATACAAACATCATTCTCTTCTTTCCTTTTGTTATCCAATGACTGAATGAACTTTGGATTCCAAAGTGCTCATTAATGTGAACTAATCTCCGCGTCAGCCTTTCCTGGACTTCCTTTGTTGTTGCTTGCCCAAGTAGGACACCTTAAGACTGTTCAGTGTTGTGGTTGGGTGGTTAGAGGGTTAAAGTATCTTGTGCAAGTGAAGGAAAAAACAACAGGGGATACTCAGCCATCCTCGGCGTCACCACGAAGAAATCTTAGCCTGCTGCTAACAAGTCATTTCCTTTATGTGATGCAGCTGTTACTTTTGGTTTGTCATTGATGGCACTAAGTGATCCCATATTTACATGTGCAAATAATAACTGCTTTGCATCTGTCCATACATAAAGCTTCAACATTTTAGATGCATTCTGCAATTCACTGTAATATAACAAAACTGCCTGGTTTTAAGTTTAATTATTTTATAAAACTTCATTTTATTATTTTATATTGATTCTAATATCTATCTAAACAATGTTTAGAAATAACCAATCGTGTATATGCTTCACACTTGTAGTATACATCTTGTTTTTTCCAAAAACCTAGGGATGCAACAATTATAAAGCTTTAACCAATATTAACGCCAATGCTTAATTTGGCCAAAAGCCTAGGTCAAAACACGCATTTTTTAAAAGTTTTTCTTGTTTATTTTTGCTGATTGTTTTAATTTCTCCCTTGGTTACAAATGATTTACAGTTCTGTGTTGGTTCTGTGTAGAGCCTACACTGTTTATTGTCACCAGGCAGCAGTGTCACAAACTGGTCTGTGGGCTCTTGCTTGTGTTGTTGTTGGTTTTCCAATCAGCCGTGGCAAAGAGTTAAGATATAAGAGCTGAGGCAAACTGAGTGTTAAAAACAATGAAAAGTGTTCACTGCAGCCACTCTCTGTGTTTTTCATGCTGCTTTTTTATCTTGATGATTTTCCGTGCGTCATCCTCTACACTGTGAACTCAGCTCTCACCCCTTTCCTGTTCAGACCCAATTTTCAACCAATCAGCACCACATCATCCATATTGAGGCACGTGCTGTTGGTTTTCTGGAGGACTGCATGCAAGCACATCAGCTTAGTCAGCATACCTCTCGGCAGTGGCTCTGCATAGGTAAATACCTACACAAGCAGACAAAACTGCAGTACCATAAATTAGCCTTTCCGAGAATACGAGGACATCTTAAATCTCAAAAAATAATTTCAAAATCATTCACACAATTTCAAAAATATTAAGACGGCACAAAATTGATGGGACATATCAGATGTTGGTAAATGGCATCTTATTTGCCACTAGGCAAACAAGACCAATATCAGCCAATACAGTTATCTGGCTGATTTCTCAGTGTATATTCACTGAAAACATGACAAATCCCAAACATATTTATTTTGCTAGCATACAGGACAAAAAACATTAAATAAATTTAGAAGCTAGAACTAACAAAATTTCAATTATAAAATTAGTACTGCTCTCAGCCAGCCATATTTTATTATAGTGAAAGAATAAAATCTGAATTCCTAAAAAGTGAAGCCAGTAGCCAGTTGGCTTTTGATAACATACAGGCTTTTCTAATTTTGATTTTGCTTTTTTCCCAGGGTTGACATTGGATTGGCAACTCTCACTGGTCTGCCAAAAGGGCAGCTGGCATGCAGCTGGTTTGTGCCTGGCTCTTTAAGGCTCTTCCTATGACCATAAATGGTTCATGTTTTAAGAGATCTCAGTCATTCTTTCAACCTATGGGCCTGATAAGGAGTTTCTCTAGTGGGGCTAAATTGGGTGCAAGAGAGAAAAAGCAGGGTGAAAAAGAGAGATATTAGAGTGGAGATGAGTGGCAAATTATAAACAGCACCAGGGTGACAGAAGGGAGTGTCCCTGTAGTGTAGTGGTTTACACATTCACCTTACAAGTGAAAGGTCCCTGGTTCAATTCCAGGTGGGGACACAACTATGGAGGGTTACGTCAGAAATGGCATCTGGCATAAACCCTATGCCAAATTACCACTGCGGATTAATCTGCTTGGAGAACAATACAAGAGAGCAGCTGAAGGTACCAGGGTGTGGGTATGACAAGTGGGAGGAAACAGCAAGACAACTAGATAAGGAGGGAGTGAGAGAAGAAAAAGAGTGGGACTTAGGGAAGGAAGCAAAAAGGGAAAGGAGATAAAAGTGGAGAGAGGGAGCAAGAGGGGATGGGTGGGTGGAAGGGTAGTACAGGGGAAAGAAAGCAAAAACCAACATAAAGTCTCTTACTAAAGTGTTAGGCCACCACGTGCTGCTAAATGGCTCCAGTAAGCCTTGGCATTGGTTGTGCCAGTCTCTGAAATGCTAGTGAAGGTATCAAACACCATTCTTGAAATCATTTTCATGCTGATCATACTATTCAGTACTCCCTCATGTCCTGTGGATGAAAGAGACCACTCCCTTGAGGAGATACATGTACGGAATTTTGTCCTGATATGTAGTTGACCTGCATTCTACAGGGGACCCAAACCATTCCAGCATTGTCCATTGCCATACATTAACAAATCCAGCAGATCCACCAAATCTGACCATAGCAGGGGTCAAATTTCAAATTTTTCCTTTAATTTGTCACCCACCGAGCTGAAACAATGTGCAGAACATAAAAGGAGCGTGAAGGCAGGTGCAAAGAGACAGAAATGAGATACTGTATACAGTAAGGCAGATAATTATAGCTTGTGAGTAAGCAATATTTAGCAGAGGTGACAGATGAAGTGCATAAACGCATCATGACAAAGCAGAACAAAATGGCTGGTACTGTCTAGGAAAAAGCTCACATTTCCTTCTGTTTTTTTAGCACACTATTTCAAAGCAATTGACAGGTAAGGTCTTTTAAGAAGAGTAATACTTATATATAAATATCTGACTGTATATGATTATCACCACTGACTTTTCTTTTCTCCTCACATCAGTTTTTCAGGCTCTTTTGCCAACCAGCCGTTCCTGACGCTAAGCCTTGCTGTTGTCTTTTCAAATACCTCTTGTCGTACAGCTGACAAATAGCTAAGATAAGATGACAATTCCCTTGGCGCTTTTATAAATAAACGCCAACCTATCAGACGGGTAGATAAAGCAGGCTGTTACAGTTTACCTGAGCCTGTACAGGGACTTTTTATTGTCTATATGACTATATATCTCACAGTATGTATGTCTGATATAGGCTACTTCCCGGTCTTAATCTACAGTATATCCTTTGGATTCTTTGGATGTCTCCCCTATCATGGCCACTTTACCCTCTATGCTCCCCTCTGGTAACGTTTCTTGTCACAGAGAGTTAATATATCTATGTGCCCTTTTCATAGATACATGCACACGTACAGACTATACACATGCCCACGCCACTGTGCTACAGACCGGTACTGGCCTTCCTCCGCTTCAGCGTGCTTCTCCAGCAGAGTAGCTCCCCACCTACATCTCTTCATGGAAAAGGTCACGTTGGCCACATGACCTGCTATTTGAAGAGGACCTGGTAGATACCCAAAGCAGGCCAAGCACAATCCAATTACACCCCAGGGAGATGCACCACATTTGCTGAACTCTGCTTGAGTGGTATTGTGTTTCTCTTCGGGCACTTGTAAAAATCTACTTACATGTTTATGATCAGCTAGGAACCAGAATCAACAGATGTCTGAGAAGTTTCATACTCCTGCTGCATTACACTTCTTCATCCAGGAAAGACAGTTTTCACGCACACAGTGTTATGAAGGAAGGGATATGTTCATCTTGTGGAGGAATTAACAAAACCAGAGATATTCTGTGTTTAATCATTTGTCAAAGGATGAGCTGTTTGCTGGTAGATCTCCAAGCCAGGGGAGGTTTCAACTTAAGTAAACACATGTTAGCTGGAGGGGAATTGACAGCAAAGAGGTGAAAGGTCAAGCTTCATTGGGTGAATCAGTCAGCTACAAAGCATTCCATATAGTCATATATTCACCTTTTCTCTTTGCTGTCTACAATCTACTAAGTGCCTGAAAATACAAGAAAAAACATATTCCATTCACAGTGATACAAAACAACAAAAATCTGGAAATCTTCCAATTTGAGAAGCTACAACTCCAGAAAATGTGTGGCATTTTGAATTGATTACTAAATTAAATTATTCACAGATTATCAAAACAAGTGCTCCAACTAACTGCAGTGATCTCCTAAAATAGCTTAATACTTTATATTCATAGATAGATGTAAAGGCAGACAGACAGACTTTATACTTCCTAAGAAATTCTTCTGTTAAGGAAGCAAGTTAGACACAAAAAAGTGTATGTGTATATGTATGTATATACAAAAACCCACTAGACTAGAAAAAAGACCACTTCAAAAGTGCATGAAGAAATGGATAAAATATGATTGTATAATACACAACAGCCATTTAAACTACTAAAGAGAATAAAAAAATACGTTGCCTTCACAGACAAACTGAAAAGTTGCAGTTTGGAAGAAAAGTTGCAAGACTAAACTTAGCTATTGCCTTCCAGTCTCTGTCACAATAAATAATTTTAAAAAACACATTCTGAAAAGGAAAACAAAGTGATGAAAAAGAAGAAAAGTCAGAACACACGATATGAGAGCTCATGCAGGTTGCCGCCCGGCACGACACCACTGATGTAAAAATATTGTTATTTTTGAATGAATGTGTTTTTCAAATAGGGAAGCACCGACAGATCATCTAAACATCTGCATTATACAATATTTGCTTTATTACTGATATCACCGTATCAGTAAATAACCTGACATTTACCAATATTTATCTGTTGTGTCCCATTACTTTTGCCCTGTCTAAAATAGTTCTAATACAGTAATATGTTAAGTAAAATAATAAGAGATTTATTTGCTTCCCTAACACAGAAAGAGGAATGCACAACAACAAAAAATAAGGCTTTATCTGCCAGAATTTCACAATCAGTGCATCCTTATTTTCTTTTATGTTTGAAATGGCTAATGGATAAATCAGTTAATCATTTAAATACTGGTGTGATTAATCTTATTTGAACTAGGTTTATTTCTTCAGTGCATGCACCTTGACATGAACCATCTCCCTCCTAATAACACAAACACATCTGGAATTAATCACCTCAGTGCTTTTGAGTACACTTTACATCACTGTTTCCACAGTTAATGAACTCACCAAATCGCATGTAATCGATCTATTTAAAGCATCTTCAAGTCACGGTTTTCGAAAGTCAACTTTATTCTTAAGCCCACTCCAGGTGTCCTGTCCTTACAAGGTCTGGAAACCAGACCTCATTCAAACCTATCTTTGACATTCACCATGTATGCGATGACATGTCACCTCGACTTCATCAGTGGTCAAGTGCCACAATACGCAAAAGCATCCAGAACGCCTGATAATAAAGCTTATCAGAGCAGCTCATGAGATTAGATGCTGCCGTGGGGGAAACCTGCATACCTTGCCTGTAACAAGACCATGTTTGGTGAGCACTGGTCCACATAAGATAAACATTAAGCATCGTCGAGTTTTGGTGTACACAGATGATGGCGCATGAGGTTGAGCGTTGAAGCAGGCATGAGAAGCCAAGCTCGCTACAGTGCTTTACTGGTGCAAATCCATGATCCATTGGGTCACATACTACACTGCGCAAGAGGGGAGGTGGGGAACTGCTGTTCAGCATGTGAGAGTCATACCAGCGAGGCTGTTAAACTTTGACTCTCATAAGGTTATAGTTTATGGTTACTTTGGTGTCGTTAGCGCAAAGCTGTTTGCCATTTTTTTAATTTATTTTTTTATTTACACGAAGGTAAGTTTATCTGGAGCAGATTTTCATGCAAAAAAGGTGAACACAGGATGTCAAAAAATAAAATTATATATTATTCAAAATCTGTGAAAAAAGTGTATGTCACACTCAGAAAAAAGACTGAGTATGAATAGAATTTCTCATGTGTGAATATCCACACCTGCCAGCAAAAAGTGTGAATATGTATATGTGTGTGTGTGTGTCTGATACATTCTCTGTAAACCTTGCTGCTCCCCTGCGTACAACACACATCATTACACAAAAGATAAAGTGGTGCTGTCTAACCTTAACGTTAATTCACCCAAGTAAATTTAAGTCCCTGCCTGTCTGGATGGCTTCCAAACATTTCCACCACCATTAGACCTCTCTGGCCATTAGTCTCCCTGCGTCTTTGTCTGCCTTTTACACAATGCCAAACACAACCCATGTCTCATCTCTCAGCTTATGGACATTATGGAATTTGTTAAAGCTAGGGAGAAGTTTGGAGACTTGTGCATTAAGCAAAATAGAGTCGCAACTATCAGCTTCTTTCCTTGTAGACTAATGCTCAAGTGAGTCTCTTGAATAATTTGATAGTCTGTTTGATACATTATATCTTCGTACATTTGTTGTGTCTGGCAATCAATCCATAAGCAACATAATTTTAAGTTAGTGTCACATAAAAGGAAGAAAAGAAACAAATTCTCACATTTTAGAAGCTGGTAACATTTTTATTTCTGCCTAAATATGACCAAACACTTACGAAACTAAACAATTTAACTCTCATTCAAAGCTATCAAAATATCAAATTATATTTTGTCCTCTTTAATTTAATTATAGTCATTTTTGTTCCTGCAGTGCTTAAACATATAAACCAGTTAATACTTAAGTAATTTATTAAACAAAAATGCCAGTACTTCTCTGGTCTAAGCTTCTGAATAGTGTGCATGTACTGCTTATGTGACTTTTAATTAAATCCCTTTGCAGTTTGCACTGTTAGTTGGGCATACAAAGACATCTTTTGGTGCTGAAAACTATTCTGTTATTTAAACATTTTCATTTTACAGGGAAAAGTAACAAGAATACCCATCCCTCGCAGCCTTAGAGTCATGCACTGGTTAGACAGAATCTCGCTTGAATATCTTAAGTAAAAGGTCATAAGGTGACTGAATCTTTAAACCCAAACCCTCCAGTCTCAAGAACTTTACTCTGTACCTCATCTGTGTGGCGCTACAGCAATTCCCTGAATCCACAGTAAATCCAACAGTGGACCAAATATGGCATTACATCAGGCTGCCTGTGTCTTACTATTCAGTTACAAAGTGTTGAACACTCCGCCGAGCCCTAATCAAATCGCTCCAAGAGAAATATCTGATATAATCTGATATACCTTCCTTACATCACTTGACTGCGGATACGTGGAGCTCTGAAATAACAAGTCCGTCATTTGAATAGAGACACATCTGAGCCAAACAAAACCACCTCATGCAAGGAGAGCCACTGCAAGCTTATTTACCATAAAGGAGATATTACTGAACTGGATTGTGCAATGTTCACAGAGGAGAACAGGAAAAAATGGGGCTATTATCCAGCATGATAGAGAGGAAACACACTTTCAGGAGATGTTAAACGGATTACCAACAATTTTTATTATTTGGGGGGGAGACAAACAATATCATTGTGGTGTGTTCAGATGTAATTAGGAGAGGCTACTCTTGCTCCACTGTAATAGGATGGGTCTGCGTTGCAAAGAGTTATTGCCTACATGTTGCAGCAGCAGTTGTTTGAACTTCAATTGCTCCCTCAGCTTCAGTGAAAACTAATTCGCCCTGGCTCAGAATTCCCTTTACTACTGCTTTTCAGTGTTATGTGAAGTCTGGCTTTATTGTACAGTAAGCCACAGCCAGCAGTGCTGTAACACAGCCAGGGAAAAACAGACTTCAAAGTTGTTCAAAACCTACTAGTTAGCGATTCATCAGTGGTTTTGTTCCCCTGTTTGGCTTCAAAACCCTTTTAGTTCAGTGTTGTATCAACAAAGGAGAGATAGGTGTAAAAGCGAAGCTAAAAGCAGGGCAGGTGAAGCCTTTCTGCTGAGACCCTGCTTTCAGGAAGCTGCTGGTAGATATAACAACATAAGAGGGAACACTTGAAACTTTTATGGTGAGGTTATAGCGCAGCTGGAGCCAGCCCAGGTGCTTCATGCTAAGAAGTACAGGAGTGACAAAGCGAACTAAGAATGAGCGCCGCTGCGTTAGCATGACTCGGTTCATTAGGATGCCACCAAGGGTCAAGGACCCCACCTATCAGCGATAACAGCGGCGCCTCAGGCTCGGATACGTACCTCCTCTTCGTGGTTGGTGAATTCACTCTGCTCGTTTTCTTTCTCGATTTTGTTGTTATTCATTCTGAGTGGGACTCTTTATCACTTTCTCTTTCGGACGGGCTTCTTTTCCTGTCTTGCGTTCGGCTCGGTGCTCCTTCTCCAGGACCCACAAATGAAAAGCTAACCTCCCGACAGACACCAGTCAGCGTGCGGTCCTACTGACCCGGGCTTCCCCGCTAATTTGGCGACATCAATGATGAGGACTGAATCGCATTAATTTTTTTGTTTTTTTTAAACAAGGAGAGGTAACAGTCAGCTGCGAGTGCTGTTTGCTTGTTGGGTTAGATATTCCTCGGCATTCCCTGGAAAGCGTCTCCGGAGGCTCTTGTTGCTGTTCCCCACATGAAATACAGTAATGTTGAGCAGACCGAGCGGCGAGCAAACTTCTCTACCCATCTCCGTGTGCGGGGAGGGGAGGGGGAGGCGAGGGAGGAGTCTGGGGGTGGCGTAGAGGGTGGGATGCGCCGTCTGCTCGGTTTTTATCAGGATTTATCAAGTGCTGTGAGAGCTTCAGTGGAAAATCGGGAGCCATCATGCGCCAGGCCAGCGTGGTTTTTGCATTCTTACCATGTGCTGGCTTAACTGTTCTGTTAATAATGCCTGTGCATGTTCTTATTATGCTCTTCATGTTCTGTGCGATGTGCAAAGTTAAAGTGGTCTTGAGCAGAAGTTCTCCAGGCTTTCAGAAGGCCGTTCAAAGTTTTCCTGTGGACACTGGCTGCTTTTTCACTCATGTTCAGAGGAATGTTTTTGTATGTGAAGCCACTTAACACTACCCTGTGACAGCTAATGCAAGGGATGTGCCAGTGTTGTGTTTGCACATAAGAGACAGTTTAGCAAAACGAACAATTTTAAATTGCATCTTTAGGTATTTTTATTACTAGCAGCCTGTCGCAAAAGCGCCTCATTTGTTCAGGTTTCTTTTGGTGAATCTATGAAAAATGCCAAAGATGACACAGTTTGACTGGCATAAAATAGTGTTTTTGCACTAACATGCTGATTTCCTGGTGTGCATTGTGTCCTTAAAAACATCTGAGGGAGTTGGACGAGTGAAGGACAAATGAAGATGCTGCAGACCTAAAAAGCTATCTACAGCAAACAAACAGTATCCAAAAGTCGTCTTCTCTGCATGTCCTCCTTCACTACATCCATCAACCTTCTCTGTGGTCTTCCTCTTCTCCTCCTTCCTGGCAGCTCCATTTTCAGCATCCTTTCTCCAGTATATCCACTATCCCTCTTCTGCAAATGTCCAAACCATCCCAGCCTTGCCTCCCTGACTTTTTCTCCAAACTGCTCAACCATGTATTCATTTCTAAACCTATCTATTCTGGTCACTCCAAGCAAAAATTTCAGCATCCTCAATTCTCCAACTCTGCCTCCGGTCTTTTTGTCATTGCCACCGCCTCCAAACCATACATCGTAGTAGGTCTCACTACTGTCTTGTGAACCTTCCCTTTCACTCTTGCTGCTATCCTTCCATCACAAAGCACCCTGGACACTCGTCTTCACCCACTCCACCCTGCTTGCACTCTCTTCTTTACCTTTCTTGTGCTCTGTTCATTGCTTTAGATTGTTGACCCCAGTTATTTAAACTCATCCGCTTTCACTACCTCTACTCCTTGCAGCTTCACCATTTCACCCGCTTCCCTCTCATTCACATGCATGTACTCTGTCTGAACAGTATCTGAAAGTAGTGTCCTTAAAAGTACTGGTACTTATATAGTGCTTTTCTACCCTAACTGAAGACTCATAGGGCTTTTTTACTACAAGCCGCATTCACCCAGTACCTTATTCTATGCCTTTAAGTACATTTAACTGTCATGCACACATTCCCACTCTGATGGATGCATCAGGAGCAACTTAGGGTTCAGTGTTTTGCCCAAGGATACTTCAGTATGTAGCCTGGAGCAGCTGGGGCTCAAACCACCAAACTTCCAGTTAGAAGATGACCCACTCGCCAAAGCCAAGAAATAAGAAATATATGGAAAAATTTAGCAAAGACCTGAAACAGGACCTGAAAGATTCATCCGACCCTTCAGTTAATCCATCTACTGTTCACAGAAGCCTCATCAGAAATGGTCTCAATGGAAGGGTGATTCTTAAGGCCAAAGTATGTCAAACTATACAAAAACTGGGCTGAAAATCAGCTGCAACCGGTCTTATGGAATGATGAATCCAAACTGGAAATGTGGGATCATCTTAACAGAGAACAGAACAAAAGGCAGCCAACATCCAGAGACAAGCTTTGTTTTCTGGAGAATTATTCCTGAGGATTACTTGAAGAAATGACAAGAAAGCTTGCCAAAGAGAATTCAGGCTGTGTTGAAGAATAAAGGTGGTCATACCAAATATTGGTTTGAATTGTACAAGCTGTTTTGTTTTATGTACTGTATTTTCTTTTATATTTAGCATGTTTTAATAAATTGTTAGACTCATTTCACATTTTCATAGAAAAATATAAAGACATCATACTTATGGTATTTGATAATACCATAAGTATGATATTACTTGTGTATGGTAGCACCATAGATAAGTTTAAACAGGCTAGAATCGGCTTGTTATTTTGTTGTTACAACATCTAACAGGGCTGTCCAGGCAACATTCAAGAAGCACCTCAAACCAATGTTGTCCACGTAGGTTTTCATTTTGGAACTATTTTTAACCATGACTAAACTTCAACAAAAATCCACCAGCTGATGGTTATTCAACATTGATATGTTTGCTGGGAACTTACAAATACAAAACTAGAGTTGCACTCACCAAAACTGGACCACAGACTTATTTGGTGGGCTATAAGTACAATTAAGAGCACAACAATTCATACTGTTATTATTCTCAGATAATTGCATAAAAATGCTCCAACTCCACAAACATGTTAGGCAGGTCAGTGACTCAGGCAGAAAGGTCAGTGAAAGTTCAGTGAATGGAGTTGGTGGAGCTAAACCTTGTCTGACAGCTAGCAGCCTAATCCATTCCCCTTTCAGTCAAAGCCACTACGCCCCTGGCTGTAAGTCTTAAAGCAATTTAAACATGTAAGATATATCAAAATGCAGCAAACTTTTATGAAGTGGAAAATGATTAACCCAAACAGTTTTTTGTAACAGGTTATAAATGTGTTTATTTCTACCATAAACTTGGGTATTTTAACATGAAATCAATGGAAATTGGCCCACTTTTGGTGCCAGCCTCAAGTGACCATTCAAGAAACTGTAGTTACTGTAACTGCGTTGCCTTCATTTTCCATCCTCAGAGAGTGCTGCTTAGAGTAAAATTCAGATTGAATGACTCCAACCAGATTAAATGATCTTTGTATAATGTTTTAATTTTAGCCCTTTGTTACTAAATTTATTTTTAACACCTATACCTCTCCAAGAGTGCATTGCGTGAGATGTTCTAGTCACTCACAGGGCTGACTGAAACCCCTATTCACACTCACATTCACACCTAGGGGCACTTTAGAGTTGTCTGACCTGCATGTCTTTGGACTGAGGGCGAAAACAGCAGCACTTAGAGAAGATGAAAACTCTTCACATAAAAGCGAGTCAGCAAGGTTCAAACCCGAGACTTTATTGCTGTGGGGAAACAAATCAGTATACTGTGCTGCTGAAAATATATGTGACATGTGAGATTATGTCTTGTCACAATCTTTTATATTGAGTCTTTTTATATTGATGTTTGATACATGAGTCAACTCTTAAACAGTTTACCACGATTAGCAGTAGCAGGTAGCACCTATGACTCATAGTATATTTTGTCATATAGTTTAACGCACCACAATTGAAGAGTTACTTATTTTACTATGTCTATAACCCGTTGACTGATTAACTAAACTGCATTGCATACTGTCAGTTTCTGTCATAAACATGGCAGCATAAGCTGACTTGTCATCCAGTAAGGCATGCACACTCAGGCCTATTTCCTCTGTCTTTCCATGTCTCAACACCTTGAAATGCAACACTCAGCACAATTCATCATCTGTAAAGAAGCAGACACAGACAATTATAAACCTGACTGCTTAATAAATTTCACGTGGCTCTTAGTTTATCAGTTCAAGGCCATTGAATAGTTTTGTGGTTTCAGACGAACAGTTCTTCCCAGAGACAGAGCCAGGCTCTGTCTAGATTTACAATGAATGGGGCAGGTTTTGCATGTAAAGAGGAACTGGAGACAACACCTGTAAAGCGCTCAAGATTGGGATATGATAAGTTGCACTACTCACAGTGAACTCACCCAATCTGATTTACGAGCTCTGAGTGGAAGAAAACAGCTAAACCCTGGAGGTATGGAAATGATGTTGTAAGAACAGCGGAGATACAAAAACGCTAAAAAGTTTATTGGCACGCCTGGTATTGTCTACAGAGGGGGGTGCAAAACAGCCTTAAAAGCAGTGATCAGGTGACAAGGCAGCCTTGAATGCTTTCCCATTTCAAAACATTTATTTTGAGCAACTGCCTCACTTTGTATTCTGCCACGTAAAGTTCAAGAGCTGACAGTAGCTCTGTGGTGGGGACTTTGACTATATGTTGCATGAAATTTATTGCACAGGACAGACACTCGCTTTTTATGACAGCCAGTGCAGAAAACAGGGCGAGTCGTTTTTGCTGAACTTGCACCTCAAAAGCAACAAAAGGAGAAAAAGCAGTCGTCATGGATGGGTCTTACAGATTTCTGCTCTTTCCCCTCTCTGATCATGTCTATATCAATTACACTGCATCTGAAGCATGCACAATGAGGAAGGGACATGGCAGAGTCTTTTATGCTGATGAGAAGCAGCTCGGGATGATGAGAGAGGGAGGAGGGTCTCGGAGTCTTCGAAGCAGATAAAAATGGAAATGTTCCCCTTGCTTCTCGACACCCCTGTATCAAAGCTTCCAGCCCGAGTCTGGGGAGCAAGGAGGGGGAGGAGAGGTAGGAAGGAGGAGGAGAGGATGGGATAGGAGTTGAGGGGGGGAGAGAAGGGGGAGATGTCCCAGCTGTGTTTGACAGGTCTCAGGGCTGAGCTGTGTGGTCTGATGCTCAGAGAGGGAGGGTGCCCACCCCCATAAAAACACACACATCCACATCCAGACACTCATGCGCACACACAGACACAGACACACACACGCACACAAAGGGGGGGAGGAGAAAGAAGAGAAGGCAGGAGACGAGCTGGTCACGGTGTCCTGGGTAACATGTCAGCAAGCTTTGACATGGTCCAGCCCAACATGAAGATATCTCTGTGTTATCTAAGGGGCTGCTGGGTTAACAAAAAGCAACAGTGTCAGGCAGGCTGGGCAAAAAAAATTCTTCTTTTTTAATTTAGAATTGATAGGAATAGAAACAAAAAACACAATCTCACTTCATAGGATGCTGCCTTGACAAAGAGTTGGGAAAGAAGGTCAAAACCAATGTTATATTTGTAAGTTAAATATGAAGCTAAAATTAATCAGCAGCCAACTGGTTGGCGCAGCATAAACTTAATCTAACCTGGCTCTGTTTAAAGCTTAAAAAAATCTATCAGCACCTCTAAAGCTAACTTGTTAACATATTATGTTGGTTTGAATATGACATATATTTGATCACCATTTGTGGATGTCTTTTACATTAGTTCTGCTGATAAATTTCTTTAGAGGTTTTCATGTGTGAAGCCCAGATAATGATGAATGAATCAGGTGTCAGAATTGTCTGGATTTTTCTTTTTTCACATGTAATACGTGGCTTGAGAGTCCTGGACACGCTCAGTTCTGTTAAGCTGAGCAACCTGTTTGGAGTAGAGGGAAGGAGGCAGAACACAGCACAGTGATTTGCCAGCACTGGACAATTATCTGTGCTATTCTTGCAATCTGGCAATTGGACTTTACACAGATCTTATGCCAGGGAGTTGGAAAGATAAAGTATTGTCATGATCCCCTGTCTTCCACATTCAGTCCTGCCCTCTTTCTGTCTCTCTCCCTAGTTTGTTCTCTCTGCCTCTCATCTATTGGGCATGGGTGTGGGCAACGGACTGTGCTTGATCTATAGGAGTGGGCGTGGCTGGGGTGGAGTTTTTGCTGGCACACCTGTTCCTAATGTTCATCAGTGCAGTATTTAAACTTGGCTAACGTCTCTATTCCTTGCTGGAATATTAGCAATCTGTTCAATAGTAACCAGGCAATGTTAAGCTAAGTTGTTATGCTTTTTTGCAAGTTTTGATGTTCTGCTACTTACTTGCCTCTGCTGTTGCTCCATTTTAGGACCTACCTCTGACCAGCCTGAACTCCACCATGAACCCTGCCTGGCCCACTCTCGCTGCTCACTCTGGAATCTGGATTACCTGTTCGGAAAATATTGGACTTTGCATGATTCAAGCCTCACAGAGCCCCACCCCACCCATCCTGCCACCCTCTGAAATATCTCTTGCAACATTAATTAAGAACTCTGTTGAAAAACCTTTTTTTTAACTTAATTAAATCATCATAACCTTTATGCTTGTGTCTGTATTTGAGTCCACCACAGCACACTGTGACAAGTCTGGAGAATGCCCCATCTGACTGTGTTTGACATATGCGTCTCCATCAGGAAATATCTCAAAGTATGTGAAAACGGCTAAAGGGCCCATCACTGTGATACACATACAGATATAGAATATGTTGTGGAAATTAAAATGGATTGGCATTTATATAGCACTTTTGTAGTCTCACTGACCACTAAGAGTGCTTTTGTGGATAAATTAATGACTAATACTTCAGTGGCAGGGGTATGTTGAGAGTGGGAGCATGAGGTGGCACTGGCCCTCCCTGAAATATGTCCCCCCCCCCCAAATCCACCACCACTGCCACCACCACCCCCGCAAACACACACACACAGTACTGTTAATCTTGTCCAACACCAGTGGATGACAGCATGGGTGTAAGTAGTAGGAATGTAACTTCGTTTACTCACATACCTTACTGAAGTACTCTTACTTTTTAGAGAGCTAGGTCAGCTGAGCCCCCCCCCCGCTTTAAGAACCTAAGAACTTTTTATAACAAGCTGTTCAATAACAAATGCAGGACTGAAGATTGAGACACAGATCAGATTATCCAATACAATCTTCTGGATCAGTGACTCATGGCTAAAAGGCCAGCTTGATATTAACCCCAAAACAGGAATCTGGCATGACACATTGCCAATGTATCGACAAACGGTGGATCCCCGAAGGAGGACCCCTGCGGTTCTTGCAATCCGCTCTGTGAGCACTGCGGTCAGATGACTCAACAATGTCTTGCCTTGTCTATAACTCTTTCACACCCTTTCTTTGCATTCCAGCATCTCAAAGGCAAACTCCTTACACTATTCTCCTCAGTTACAATCTTTGTCCGATATTGCCAAAAAGAGAAAGAAACAGAGGGAGAGAAATGCTGCAATCTGTCTAGAGGTCATCTGTTAAAACAAACCTAAACCTATCCCAACAGCAGATCAGTGTTTGGCCGGGCAATGCACTTCACCCTTTTGAGTGCTGTGGGGTAAGTAGCTTCATTGGGCTTAAAGCCAGGCCATTCCATTCCTTGGACTTACTGATACAGAGTGTTCCTCCCTTATGCTTAGTGCCCTTTGATCTTCCTCTAACATCACTAATGAGCAATTTGTGGTCAGATTGACCTGCTTTAATTGGCCAAGAGAGACTTGGTGCTTTGTTTCAGTTTGCTCAGTTTTTTTCAGTGGCTTCTTCACAACCAAAGCTCTAATTAATTAATCCACCACAGTGCAACACAAAAATCACACAATGTGACCATACAAGTAATTTTTGAAGCTTGTTTTTAATAGGCAAGTTGGTTTTCTTTCCTTTTTATCCTTTCAAGTGGTGTGTGTGGAGATTGTTGTCTTCAGAGACACTATTTGCTGCAATGAATTCTTCTGTATTTTAAAAATACAAAGCCACTACAGCCTTTCTTAAGCAGTGGTTTTAGGCTCTGGGCAGCCTTGGTGCATCGTTTCTGATCTTGCATATTGTTTTAACACACAGTGAGTGTTAATAGGTCTTCTTGACAGCCAGATTTTGTAACTTTTATGTTCATATTGTACAGATCAGTTGATTGGCCACAACATGGAAGTGATGCACACATTCACACCCCACTTATAATCCCAGAAAAGGTGGAAAACAAACACTTCCTTTACAGTGTCAACAAAACAAGAGGGTCCCTGACTTACTTCATGCAGTTCTACTATTCTTCTACTAAGAATAGGATAACATAAGGAAATATAAATATCCAGATGCAGCTCTCTGGAAGTTGCAAAAAAATGTGATCTCTCGGTCCTGCAGTGAGATTCAGTTTTACATTACAGCTACTGTATCTACATTAAGACTTAAGTGTAATCCATGGTATGTAAAATATAATTAAGCATAGGTAGTAAACACTTTATCAGGTTGGACCCCCTATTTTCTTTCAAAACAGCCTTAATTCTTCCTGGCATAGATTGAAAAAGGTGCTGGAGACATTGCTCAGAAATTTTTCTCCAAATTGACATGATAGCATCACGTAGCTGCTGCAGATTTTTCAGCTGCACATACAGTACATAATGTGAATTTCTCATTCCACTACATCCCAAAGATGTTGTATTGGACTGAGATCTGATGACTGTGGGACCATTTCAGTGCAGTGAACTCACTGTCATGTTCAAGAAATTAGTTTGAGATTATTTGAGCTTTGTGACATTGGGCATTAACCTGCTGTAAGCAGCCACCTGAAGATGGGCACACTGTGGTCATAAAAGGATAGACATGGTCAGCAACAATACTCAGGTAAGTTGTGGCCTTTAAGCAATGCTCAGTTGGTTCTAAGTGTGCCAAGAAAATATCCCCCACACCATTAGACCACCAGCAGCCTGAACTGTTGATGCAAAGCAGGATGGATCCATGCTTTCATGTTGTTAGTCCAACAACATGAAAGCATGGATCTCATTCCATTTGAAATTGAAATTGAGACTCATCAAACTAGGCAATTTTTTTTCCAGTCTTCTATTGTCCAATTTTGGTGAGCCTGTGTAATTTGTAGCCTCAGTTTCCTATTTATAACTGACAAGAGTGGCACCTGGTTTGGTCTTCTGCTGCTGTAGCCATCTGCTTCAAGGTTTGATGGGTCATGTATACCTTAATTGTAAAGAGCAGTTATTTGAGTCAACGAGGCATATTTACCCAGAGAATTCTGGCTCACTGGATATTTTTACTTTTTTCAGACCATTCTCTGTAAACCCCTGAAATGGTTGTGTGGGAAAATTTTAGCAGATCAGCAGTTATTCTGACCACCCCATCTAGCACCAACAACCACAGCACGTTCAAAGTCACTTAAATCACCTTTCTTCCCTATTGTGATGCTCTGTTTGAACTTCAGCAGGTTGTCTTCACCTTGTCTGCATGCTGAAAATGCATTGAGTTGCTGCCGTGTGATTGCCTGATTAGATATGTGTGTTAACAAGCAGAAGGACAGGTGAACCTAATAAAGTGCCCAGGGAGTGTAGTTTATAGCATATCTTTTGACAGTAGCCATGCTGGAAATCAGTCATCAACCAAAATTTGGACATACCAAATTCAGAAGCTAGCTTAACAACCATGTCCTTAATCATTCCAATTATTAACTTACAATGTGGTTGTTACTTGATGTGTAGTATGTCTAGGTCACACAGCACATTAAATCATGACCAAATTATATATTAAGTCAGAGGAAACTAATTTTGGTGTGCTTTGAGCAAGAAGTTGTAGCAAAATGCTAACAATGCTAATACCAGTTGTGAAATTTACTCTTTCCACCAGCATCTTCATTCCTAACGAGCACACAACAATTAGCCTACATCTCATGCTGATAAGAAAACAATGTTTTTCAGGTACTAGTGATAAACTGAATAGGACGTGGCCGTTGGGATGCCTCAGCTAAAACAAAAGCTAAAAATCTCCAATGACAAAGTCAAAGCCTTAATTTCATTTGGCTTGAGGTATGTTCTGCTTGCTGTTCAAACACTTGTAGGAAGAAATTTAAGCATCTGAAAATAAATGCTTAAGAATGTGTCACTACATAGATTTTGTTTTTGTTTTGAGAATCATTGAAAAGTGAATGTGAATTCAAGGTTAGGTTAATATATCAACAAAAATTAATGAGCCAGTGTTCCAAAGGTAACATTGGGTTGTATATGCTCAGCTTTATTATGAATTGTTGGTCTATGTTGATCTGTTGAGATTAAATTTGCGGCATTGAGTCATGAGGTAGAACATTCATTTATCCTAAATGTCTAAACAGGCCTACTCTGATTCATCAAAACACCTTTCTGCCTGCAAAATATATAGAAAGGCCTGCAGTTGTGTGATGGTACAGAATCCTAAGAAAAAGGCTTCGTCAGTAGTATGCACCATAAGCTTTTATGGTTCATTGGGCAGAGGAAGGATTGAGTAGAGAGCAGAGGCTGTGTTAAGTATGTCTCCCAGGCTTAAATTCCCAAATGTTGACACAAGTCTATGTAATGCACTCTAATGCTCCCTTTGAATGTTGTTGAGTGGTCTTAAAATGTTGTAGGTTAGGTTAAAGGGAAGTGTGTAAAGTTATACCTTCTCTTTTGTTGCAGTGGAACCAATAAAAGGTTAAAATAAAACTAGAGCCCTAAAGCCTTTGTCTTTCCCTCTACCTTTAGTCTTTACTGAATAAAAAAAGTTCATTGCTTTCCGAAGTTTGCTTTGAGCAGCAGAACTACCAGGCACATGTTTTACATTAACCTTAACTTATAAATCGCCTATTGTCATTGTTATTTTTTGCTACATCTTGTAACTATCCTGTGATTCTTGCTTTTGTGAAGGCACCCGTTTAAGATTATGTTATTATATTTTATGAAATATTGCTTTGCAGTCTAAAAGAAATCAAATGCTGTAATTTAAATACAGTGTGTAAATCTACATGCAGACACATCTACATATGGATTTTGAGCTGCATTTATTTATTTTACACATTTTTGCTTTTTGTCTGTTAACTGCTCATTTCAATACATATATGTCCATAAAAATGGCAAAATGCAGAATTAATTTATGTAAATGTTAAAATTACCATGTGCAAAGGCAAGGCAAGGGCATTGGATGAGAGGAAGGGGAAGTAGAGAAATGGAGGCAATAAGAGCAAGCTTTACACTTAGCGCTGCCTAAGATGTCCTGCCATCTTAATCTGAAAAATTGCCATTACAGGTATGGCGAGAACCCCACATGCTCCCTCTGCCCAGCTCCTGCAACACTAAACTTAACTGTAAGACCAGCCTCACTCAAAGTAGGGCGAGGGAAGGCCCACCAACCAGCAGTCAAAGACCTCCCCAAAGACTGTATGGATGGTATAGTCAGTGGCTCTGGATAGAGTGAGGCAACACCATTTGGGATCCCAGGTGACTGACTGGAGTCAAAGGGGGCTAACTCAGGACTTCATGATTCAATTTTGTGTTCCCCTGATGCATAAAATGTTCCCATTTTGTGTTTCAGGGGAACAAAACACAACATTTTGTGTACTCAGAAGAGCATCTCTGAATGCATAGCACCTCAGATCTTAAAGCAGATGGCCTTCAGCCACAGAAAACCATACTGGGTGCCATTCCTGTCAGCTAAGAACAGGAAACTGAAGTTATAGTTTGCATCTGCAAACCAACACTGAAACTAGAAGCTTGGAAAAAAAACATTTCTTGATCTGATTTGTCTTGATTTGTGCTGCGACGTTCAGATCAGAATTTGGTGTAAAAAAATATGACAGGATGGATCCATCCTGCCTTGTATGAACTGTTTAGTCTGGTGGAGTTGTAATAGTGCATGCAGGGGGTATTTTTGGCACACTTTGGGCCTCTTCGTACCAATTGTTTACAAGACAACCTACCTGAGTATTGTTGCTGACCATGTCATACCTTTATTACCACAGTGTACCCACTTTCTGATTGCATTTAAGCAGGATGACGCACCATGTCACAAAGCTTAAGTCATTTCAAAATGGTTTCTTGAACATGACAATGAGTTCACTGTACCCAAATGGCCTCCACAGTCACCAGATCTCAATCCAAAAGAGCACCTTTGGGATGTGGTGGAAGGGGAAATTTGCATTGGGTGTGCAGCCAACTGTGTGATACTGTCATGTCGAGATGAACCAAAATCTTTGAGGAATGTTTCCAGCACCTTGTTGAATCTATTCCACGAGGAATTAAGGCAGTTCTGAAGGAAAAAGAGGACTCAACCCAGTACTAGCAATTTGCAACTAATTAAAATAGGTGTACATACAGAGTATATATGTTTAATATAGTTCTTGTTTTGAAATTGTGGGATTTTGATTTGTCTCAGGAATAAAAGCACAAGCGTAATAATGACTACTTAGTTCTTCTGCTTAGAGGAGGTCCTGCTTCTGTACAAGCTGGGAGACTATAATGGCTTACAGAAACACTGAATGGACTTGAGGCATCAATCATTCCACCTGTACTTTTCCTACTGTGATGTCAAAATGTTTGCCATCTAAGAGGTCTCTTGGCATTAAGTGTGCATACTGAAGTGACAGTCTTACTGAATGTCAGTAGAGGTTAATCAGTATCAAGCAGCACCTGCCATTTGAAAGTGGTTTGTGTTGGTGGAATACCAACAACATACCATCCGAGTGCAGCAGGAATTTGACATATGCCACTGAAGCAGGAATGGTATACCACACGACACTTTTCAACCACTTGCTTGTGGTCATGAAATTAAGTATTGGATAAACTAAAACTACACAGCCACAGAATGTCAGTCTTAACCAAAATGGTATGCCAACAGATTGACACTGTAATCCACACAGCCATACTGCCAGCACAGCTAAAAAGGCATGACATCCCATTGTGATGAAATTAATTATTTCTGTGGGACTGCAATGGAAATCACTGTGTCCTATAGGTCACATTTCACTTTTCAAAGGTGGACTGGACCTAGATGCAAAGGTCAGCTGTCAGAAAGCCTTTATATCATCCAAAAGCAACTGGTGGCCTGTTTGAACATGACTGACTGCAGTGGACTCTCACTGTATGTGCTGCTGAAAGCACCATAATAGTGCATTAAAGGATAAGATAAGCATTATTTATTTTCCCTTTTTTGTAGAAATAGTTTGATATGTTTCCAAATGGTGCCCACTCACATTTTTTAGCAGCCTCCCCAGTATCCAGTGGTGTTTTACAGTACCAGCTAAAATCTTATGCTTCTCTTTGTTTATGATAAGATACTATTGACTCTTTGGAGAATGCTGCAAACTGCAGCGAAAGCTCAAATTCTAAAAACATGAATACCACTGCAGTGTAGAACAGTCTGCTTTAACAAATGAGTGGAAGCTGGATAATTCAATTCCGCAACAGTACAGTAAGGGAAGGGTATAAATAACTGCTTCCAAATATAGTGCAACATTTGAACTTCCTCTCAAATTCCTGCAATGAGTTGCTATCATCATAGCCAGTTTGCCTGTGTAAGAACCCACTGCAAGATTAAAGGCCACACTAGCCCCCATGAGGTCCTCGTCACTCTGCACATCCGTGCAACTGCGCACAGCATCTGTCTTCCTTGTCACATTAAAGTAAACTGACGCTTCGGCAACACCCCAAAATAAAAATGAGGGTGGTGGAAAAAAATGAAGAAGTGAGAACAGAAAGGAGCCTAGACGTGGCCCCGGCTGCACTCCACTGCTGAAATAATTAGCCCCCTGGTTGATGTGGACTCCTCATGGGACTCCACCATGACATGTTCAAATGAGTATTGGCAGTGTGCGACACCAGCTGTGGGCCTCCTACAGGGAGCTGCTGTACTGTGGAGCGCCCTGCCCAACTGAGCACGACACCAACCCTTTAAACTCTGAAGAGCAGTGGCCTTGAGCTTGTTTTACTGCTAAAGGAAACTGTAAACTGTGACTTCTGAACTTTTTATGTCAGGTGTTTCAGGCGGTGATGCCCCATCGACTCTCCACCAAACACACACATGCACGCATATACACCCACATCCAAATCTATGCCTGCGATACAGAAGGGAGTGCCACCTCTAAAGGGGGCTTAGACATGATGAGGGGAGGGCCTGGCATTATTCAGACCCATCCTGCAGTAGAAATGCAACCACACCCGCGTCAATTACAATAAACCATGCTTTGTGTGGAATTCCCAATGTACCCACCCACGGCCCCAATTTGGCAACCCCCGGTGGGAGGGCACACAACTGGCAACCCACCAAATCCGAGAAGGGGACTACCACACCCATGCTTATCCTTAAAAGAATCACTCTTGCCCAGTGAATGCACTTTTTAAATGATGTCGGTTCACAGCAAAAATCACAGTTGATTTGTAGAGACTATTTTTAACCCTCTCCAACAAACTTGATTGTATGAGTATTTCTGGCACAAAGAAACATGATATTTTTAGCCATGTTATTAATAAATACTGCTTTAATTGGACATCTTGTATCACCTGATGAAATAAAGCCTCCAAAGCCAATAGAAAAAGGGTGCAGACAGTCGCTCAATAGCTCCTCCTTGTGGTCAAATAATAGAAGAATTATAAAATCAGTGAGCTTGAATCCTATTTGAATTTGTATTGCTTTATTTATATACTTTTATTAGGACATTTATAAATATAAATGAAAGCAACACATTAAAATAAATAGACACAGTACATTTGTTATTTTAGGTCCAAAATATATGATAAACACTAACATAATTTAATCTAAAAGCAAAAGTGCAAAAGTGTTTGATAGTCTTTTCATTGGCAGAAGAATTAATATTAACCAATAAGATATTAAACCATAATACAAGTGCAAGCAGAGTGAAATAAATGAACTTAAGATGTCTATATGTGGAGGTGCTTCGGATTGCAAGAGGTTTCATTCCTCTGGATCTGCATCTTTGTTAGTTTCTTACAGGTGTGCTATTTCCTTTCACAGTCTTCTTTAGGTGGTGGTAGTTGGGCAGAATCTTCATAAGGAAGTCCAGTTGCAGAGTCTGAGGCTACAAGATTAAAAAAACATCCCTGGTTACACAGATGTGCACACCAGCCAACTATACTCAGCGACTCGCAGACAAGCATCAGTGAAGCACTGACCTGTGGCTTTTCACTCTGCACACGCCTGATGCAGTTTGAGCCGTACACAACCGTGTTCTCCGGCACGACCTCACACGTGTTGATTTGACAGCACGCGCCGATGATGCAGCCACTGGTCAGGATCACATTTCTCCCAAGATCAGCTGGCAATAAATTTTTACAAAAGCACACTATTAATACATTTAAAAAAATTAGGGTCATGGCAAGATCACATTTTCTTGATTTTTGCATTAATTTGAAAAAAAAAAAATATATAAAGGCATTAAGAAAAAAAAGACCAATTATGGTGGTTTCTTTTATCAATAAAGGGCTCCTAAATTTATTTTTCAGAGTGTATAATGACACATGTACTGGCCACTTCATTAGGTACATCTTGCTAATACAAGGTTGGACTCCCCTTTTGTCTTCAGAACTACCTTAATTCTTCCTTGCATAGATTCAACAACGTGCTAGAAACATTCCCTAGAAATGTTGGTAAATATTGACATGACAGCATCACACAGTTAGTGCAGATGTGTCAGCTAAAGGTGCTGCGGTAGCTCACCTGTTTAGGCAGGTGACCCATGTATGAGCAGCTGGAGTCCCTCTGTGGGGGCCTGGGTTCAAGTCAGCCACTGGCCATATTATTTGCATATCATTCACCCTCACTTTCCTGTCACTCCACACTGTCTAATCTAATAAAGGCAAAAACTGATCTTAATAAAAATGATTTGTTAGCCACACATTAATGATGTGGATCTACCATATCCAAAAAGCACTCTTTTGGACTGAGATCTGGTGACTGTGGAGGCCAGTGGAGTACAGTGAACTCATTGTCATATTCAAGAAACCAGTTTAAGATGGTTCAAGTTTTGTGAAATTGTGTGTTATCCTGCTGAAAGCAGCCATCAGAGGATGGGTACACTGTAGTCATTAAGAGATGGACATGGTCAGCAACAAGCTGTGGCATTTAAATAATGCTTATTGGTAGTAAGGAGCCCAAAATCTGACAATAAAATATCCTCCACACCATTACACCACCAGCAGCAGGCTGAACTATTGGAATGAAAGCAGGATGAATCCATGCTGTCACGTTTTTCATGCCAAATTCTGACCCTACCATCTGAATGTTGCAGCGGACATCAATACTCATCAGACCTGGCAACATTTTTCCAATCTGCTATTGTGGTGAGCTCATGCAAATTGTAGCCTCAGTTTTTGGTTCTTTGCTAACAGGACTGGCACCTGGTGTGGTCTTCTGCTGCTGTAGCCCACCTGCTTCAAAGTTCAGTGTGCTGTGCATTCACAGATGCTGTTCTGCTTCCTTTAGTTTTAATAAGTGATTATTTGAGTTACTGCTGCCTTTCTGTCAGCTGGAAGCAATCTGGTCACTCTCTTATGATCTCTGGTATCAACATGGCATTTCTGCCCAGAGAACTGCTGCTTACTGAATATTTTTTTCAGACCATTCTCTGCAAACCCTAAAGATGATTGTGCAGAAAAATCCCGGTCGATCAGAGGTTTCTGAAATATTCAGACCAAGCTCGTCTGGCACCAACAATCACGCAACATCCAAGGTCACCTAAATCACTTTTCTTCCTTATTCTGATGCTCAGTTTGAAATTCAGCAGGTCATTTCGACCATGTATACATGCCTAGATAAATTGAGTTGCTGCTATGTGATTGGCTGATTAGATATTTGTGTATATCAAATGAAGTGGCTGATGAGTGTATATTGACACTGAATTATAAATCACATCATAATGTCAGATGAGTTTTACCATGTTACACACTCCTACAGTACTTACCTTTAGACTCAATCACATTGTTGTCTCCAATTTTCAAAGCTTGAGAGACTGCAGCAGAATTGTTAATGAATTCAACCAGTTAAATAAGAGCTCAAAACAACTGAAATATGATCAAAATATTGTATACTGGCTTGCAAACACATAATAGCCTACTGATTCTGTTTTTCATTATTTTCTGACAGTTTTTTGCACTCTCTCCGGCATCATAGAGAGAGGATATCCCTAATATGGTCATCGCAGGCACACAAATCCTGTATTTAAAGGGGCAGCAAGTCAGAAGAAAAGTTGGTTTAATATAAGACAGTGCTTCTCAAGTTTTTCTGGTATGTCCCACTTCAGATTTTTTTTTTGTCTTAATCTATCAGTGAGAATTAAAAAAAAATATTTTACATTGAATTTTAAGTGAAATGATGGTCAGCACAATAACAGCAGACAACTCTTGTTTGTAAAATTTCCTTTCACAAAACACATTCATTCAGCTTTCATATTGTTCTCCTGGCCCTGCACATCCCACCTTAAGTGTCTCTATGCCCCAAAAGTGACCCACCCCACAGTTTGAGAACCACAGGCACTAAAAGAAGAGGAGCTTCAGACAGTGGATGATTTACAGGATGTAATGTTGTTTTTTAACTGTGGGTCATACCATGAGCATAAGTATGAAAAGATAGAAATATACATAATAGGTCCACTTTAAATAACTGTATTTGTACAGCAGGCAAGGAGCAAACAACTAATGCTGCCTGTGCCCTCTGGTGGACAAACTCTACATGGACAACTTTCAGCTGCTCCCTTGTATTCTCCCCAAGGGGTTGTCTTCTTCTTCTTCATTCAGCTGCTCCTGTTAGGGGTCGCCACAGTGGATCATCTGCCTCCATCTCACCCTATCCCTTGCATCCTCTTCCGTCACACAACCCATGTCCTCCTTCACTGTATCCATGAACCTTC
>VUQH01056161.1:0-33752 GCA_015106775.1 Etroplus canarensis | reverse complement strand
CACTCACTCACACAATCTGCACTACCTCAACTGCTGCTACTGCACATCACATCGCATCACTTCTTTTTCTTTCAGTGCTAGTGTCTTGTGTTGTCTCTTCATTGTGCCTGTCTTGTGTACTGTTTGCACAATTCTGTTTTTCGCACCATGTTCATTTGGGTCAGATGAAAATGGGTTTTGTTCTTGTCATTGTTGGCTGTTCTTTTGCATTGTCTGCAACTACTGCACTATGTTGCACATGTTGCACTTTATTTTTTATTTTTTTTTACTTAAATTTTAAACTGTGAAAAAAAAATCCCTCCTGTCATATGTCTATATGTTTATATTATGGCTATATGTTTATATGTTGCACCAGGCCCTGGAGAAACGTTATCTCATTTCACTATGTTCTGTGTCAGCTAAATGTGGTTTGAAATGACAATAAACTCTATCTTGTATCTTGTATCTTCCTCCTTACCATAAGGTCAAGCTGCTCCCACAACAGCACAGTAGGGTTCAGATTCAGAGACTGTGCTGGCCACAACGTTACAGTCAGAATTCTGGCTGATTGCTTCTTCAAATATTGTTGACATTTTTTGGAGGTGTTTTTTGGGTCATTATTCTGTTGTAGGATGAAACTGGCCCCCAATCAAGTGCTGTCCACAGAGTATGGCATGACGTTGCAAAATCTTGTGATGGCTTTCCTTCCTCAAAATCCCTTCCATTCTGAACAAATCTCCTGTTTACCACCTCCAAAGCACCCCCAGACCATCGCACTGCCTCCACCATGCTTGACTGATGGTATTAAGCACTGTTCTTGCATCTTTCATTTTTTCTGCATCGCACAAGTGTTTTTCTGTCTGATCCAAAGACTTCAAACTTGTACTCATCTGCCCATGACAACTTCAACACTGTTAGTTAGGAATCAAAAAAGTCATCTCCAGTTCGATGCTTTCCAGATGGTATTGCATAGCAGATCAAAATCTGACATACTTTTCTGCTTTCATAATTCTATTATTTTTGACAAGGTTCCCAACACCACTGGCCGAAATACAGCCCCAAATCATAACAGAATCTCCACAATATTTTAGAGATGGCTGTAGACACTCACTGTTGCACCTCTTTCCTGACCTCCTCCATTCTTTTTGAAGACAATTTGAACCAAAAAAAATTTAAATTTGGATAAATTAGTCTCTAAGACCTGTTGACACTGTCCATCCAGTTTTTGTGTAATTCAACATATCTCAGCCTTTTCTCCCTGTTTCCCTTCCTTACGAATGGTTTCTTCACTTTTTCATTATGTCTATTTCCGATTAGGTTTTGGCAAACAGCAGAAGAAACAACTGAGGGGCCAGATGCATCTCTTAGGTCCTGTGTCAGGTCTTACCTGTCGTTTATTCATTTATTTATTTTACTTATTTCTTAAGGACATGACTTTAAGATACCATTCCTTGGCTGTAGATGATTATTTTTTTGACCTGTCACTTCTTCTTTTGTCTTCCATTTGTCCATTTTCCTCAAATTTTTAAGGACACAATGTACACCATGGCTGGTGACACTGGACTGAAAATGAGTGAAAAAACATCCAATGTCCAGACTATAATATACATCATGCTTATGAGTCCAGACTTGACCTTAAAACCCTGATGGCTTCTCCTCACTTTAAATATTTGGAAAGACCTTCAGTAAAGTGCAATCCTGTTAAAATTGTGATTTATTGTAATGATACACTGACTTGATTACATGACAGTTTATTTAGCAATAGACATATCATTAGAAGAACAAAAACAGATAAAATCAAAGTTCAGTTTTATCTAAATTACCATGATCACCTCAAGAGATGATATAAACCATAGACATAACATACTATCTAATACTGAATGGATATAATTGTTTCCTGTCCTATGTCTGGAGCAGTGTATCCCCAGTTTAAAAAAAATTCCAGTTTATGTTTTCAACTGTTATTTAATGGAAAATGTACAGTGCAACACTGTGCCTATTTTTAAACACGACCCTTTTAGTAACCCTCCCAGAAGGATTTATATCAGATTTTTATGGTCTGCAAGTCTGGAAGTATGTGCACATGTGTGCCTGCATGTGCACAGTACTTTTGTGTTCTTTGTGTGTTTTTCTAAACAAACATACATGATCTAAGAAAATGTATTTGTCGTTCACTTTTTATACAGAGCATGGATTAACTTCAAAGCTATTAAACCTAAAATATACTATCAAGGCAATAAAACAAAAAAATTAAATTAATACCATGTAGAAATGTGATTCAATTATGATTTTAATGTGAAGTGAAACACTTTGACTTATTTATGCATTCTGTATTCTTAAAGCAATAATGTCTTTAACTTGACAAGTGGTTCACACAACAGGAAGGACAATGTTTTAAGCCATTTATTCCTCTGAAACTGTGCTCTTTTTGTTTCTTTTAATTCTGGATTATCAGAAATGCTCACTGTACCGCGAGTTTTGAGAAGTAACCATATGCAACCCTATCTCAAGTGGGAATCAGAATTTGACATTTATTAGATTCATGTCTGCTTTTTTGGGGGGAAGACAGGAAACAGCCACCACTCATTTTAATGGAAAGATTTTCTAAGAATAATAAAATTAGTTTGACCTAAAACCTCAAATGTGCAGGAAAAGGCCACATAGGTTCAAGATTTATCTCATTCTTGGGAAGACAGTTTGGATGTAGTCCAGGTTTTTTGTGTTATACATACTTGTTGGGGTGGCTCAAGAAATAAACAGGAAACACATCATCCACAGAGTGTGCCCATGGGAGGAGAGGAGTTTCCTGCCTGTGGGGTATGCTGGCCGTCGTGCGATGCCCACAGCTGCTCTGTAGTTGCTGAACCTCCAAGACAGACTTGTGGTTAGATACTAGAAAGCACTTGAGTGAGAGTGACTGAAAAGAACATAGCATTTTGATAAGTCTGCCATTTTTAACTTTATGAGATACTGGAGATACAGTAATATGAGTGTTGGACAGAACAAAACACAAACAGGCTCGGAATAATTTAATAATCAAATCTGGCATCCAGTAATGGAAAACACCTAATGGGGCATCCTTTCCATCAAAACAGAAAAATAACAGTCACATGCTTAAGCACCAGGAAATATTGTTAAAGTTCAAACATTAAAAGATTATTTTTGTAACAGTTGGACATTGTGATGGAAAAGTTCATTGCTTGCTGAGTTTTCTTTATATTTCCAAGAAAAACAAGGTGGTTTTGCTGTACCAAAGAGAAGCACTGATGTCTGGCATTTTCTGTTAAACCTTCTCAGCTCTGGACTGAAAGGCCACAGTAACTTTTACCCTGAGACTTTACCAGTCAAAACAAATGAACCTTACTTCAGTCTGTTAAAAAAGAGGAACTCTAACTTTAAAGAATTGTAAGAATTGTAATTAGCTCATGGGACAGAGAAAGAATTGATCTTAATTAGATGTGAAATCTGACACATTCTGTCTGTACTACTATTAATTTCCTGAAAACTCTGTACACACAGGAAGTCATCCTTCCCAATGCTTATAGAAAACAAAAGGCTATATTAATCCTTTATAACATTTTCTACAGAGGAATCCTATACTGCAGCAATGCTTTGACTGCACTCCTTGTGTCAGGATTCTCTTCATAAAACCGGAACATTCTCCTGCCAACCAAAAAAGGATTTTACTGCTCAGTCATATGGATTATTTCAAGGCAATTGGATTGTGAGCACAGAACAAGTCCTTTGTTTAAAGAGGTGGATTAAAAAATGACCCTTTGCCTCAATCCCATTAGTGCTGCACAGAGCAGACAATTAAGAAGCAGTCTATGGTGGTCTGGCCTGCCTTTTATTAGCTTAACAAATTTGAAATTTGATGAAAGTTTGTCGGTTTGACCTTTTTGCTGCATTAAGGTAGAACAAAAAGCAATAGACTTGAAAACCATTGAAGTCCACTGCCAAAAAATTATCTGCTATAAAATGTTAATCATCAAATTAGGTGGTTCTGAAGCAGATAACACTATTTTCTTTGCCAGTTAAATTATGTAATTTCCATTTTGTAAATATATTTCCTATTAATCAGTTCAGTCCAATAAATCCTGGAGAAATAATGCTGTGCACTGATTCTGCAATTTGTCCTTTATTACCCCTGGCCTGCACTGCTATACTCAAAGAAAGCAAAGTTCATTTTCTGTTCATCCAAACACATACTAGTGTGAGAATGCAGGGCTTTTAAACTGCTTTTATTTTTGCAGTTAATGAAAAAAATGTATTGTCAATCCAGACTCAGAATCAGAATACTTTATTAATACCAGGCGAGAAATTGTCTTTGATACTGTATATTCACTGTTGGCCTAAGTATGTTGCAAAAGAAGGACTTCCTGAACATTTACAAAATTCAAAAAGGCCAAGTTAAAAACAGAAAGAGCTAAATGTGTCACAACATGTTATGCAGACCCAAATGTGGACAGACAGAAAAATAAAGGTTAAAGTGGTTTTAATAAAACACAAGGTGAGAACGCAAACTACAGGCTACAGTTCAGGGTCTATTAGGAGGCAAAGGTTAAGGCTGATGAAGCAATTTTCCAAAGTACAACATCTGAGGAGCTCCAAGTAATCCAGTAGTCTTTCGCTTCCAGTGACAGTTGATCAAGGTCCAGAGTGAGACTGGGTCAGGCAGAATCCTTAGGTCCAAAGAGTGAGAATGGATCAGGCAGTTTTTCTAGAGAATCCAGACAGGTACTAAGGTGCACTACAGAGAGTAATAGAGAGTTGAGGTAAGATTGCACATAATGGTGAGATAACAGTAACATAGAACATGGCAGATGTGGCCTGGCTTACTATACATGGAGTAGTCAAACATTCCAGCAGAGAATGAAGAGGACTGGTTGGCTTAAATGCTCCTGGTGACGAGACATGACAGACAGGTGTGCAGCCACAACTCCACCCCAGCCACTCCCACACCTAACAGAGAGAGACAGAAAAAAACAACTCAGAAGACAGAGACAGAGAAAAGGTCTAAATTACTATCTCTTGCCACATTACACAAACACTTGGAAGAACTTTTTTATTTTTAATTTGTAGCAAACGAGGTCCTCTCTATTTCCATCTAAAATTCTGATGTACATTTCTGTTCCTCTGCCAAGGTGAGAGCTGATGTACTGCAGTCATAAATGATTAACAAAATAATCCCTCTATTCATGCATTTAACCCAGTGGTATATGGTCACATGGGAGACAGATAACTATGTATGCACTTTTTTAATACTTGTCTGTAAAAAACATGCAGATTGTTTTCCTTCCTCATGTTTGTGTTTCTGTGTTGTAAAGACTATTTTGACAACACTAATAGAATGAAAAATATGGACCCTTTCTAGATGATTTTGAGCTCTTTTTTAATCTATAGCTGCTGAGCCAATATTTTCTACTGAAAGTGATTATATTTTTCCCCTCTTCAAACTCATCTCTAGTGTTAGTCTTAAGTCTTCTTAGCTCAGCAAAGACAAGGGTGTACTTTTAGTTAAGCATGCTCACAACTCCATTCATCAGTCCATCCATCCATCAGTCCATCCATCCATCCATCCATCCATCCATCATCCATCATTCTTATAGTAGGTAAAGTTGGGTGAAACCTTCCAAGGTGTCACCTAACTAATTCAGCTTTGTTGGGCTATATAATATTTATTGTGTGGTCAAGATTTGTAACCATAGTTTTGCATGATTTTTTTAAAGAGATCTAAAGTCATTAATTAATGTCTTCTTAATTTGAGTGCCTCTGTAGTGTAGTGGTTTATACATTTGTCTTACATATGAAAAGTCCCTGGTTTGAGTCCCAGTTGCCATGCGACCACTAAAGATATATCCTTGAAAAGTTCCATTTTCTTCATGAATGCTGAACTGATCCAACCTCTCTTGACATGATGTAAGGCTAGATGCCTTGGTCATTTCTTTTTCTTTTTTTAATGCAGATTGGAAGATTAAGAACCAAAGGTTTGCAGCAGCAAAGTTGCTTTATATATATATATATATATATATATATATATATATGATCCCACATTCAATTTGGTTTGTGTTTTGTACTGCTTGGATGAATAGCCACAAAGATACAGCTGAAGTATTAAAAAAAATGTTTATAGAAAATGCCACCTGGTGGCCAATCTGTACTTTCAAAATAGCTGAAAATCTAGTCAGTTACAGATCTCATTGATGACTATCACTGTGCCAAAATTCAAATAGTGCCAACTAGTTTTTACGCTGTCACCATGACACAAAGCAGCAGTGGGGGTGGCACTGATGATTCCATCATATTCCTGCTTTTTGGTGATCTAAAAAAGCAAAACAATACCGTTTTCAACTGTGTAGAAGAAATTCTTTATTACCATTGTGTTAATACATCAGAATTCTTCATAGACAGTTATCACTCACGTTCAACAGTATATTAGTGTTGTACATAGTATTACTGTAAACATATTCCAAGAAAGCCAGGGTGGTTTTTTTCACATTCATATGTGACAAAGTAGCGAAAGGTTACACAGAATAATATTTGTTTTTCTTAGCTATACATCAAACACTATATTTTGACTATGGACAGTTACATTTAAAATACTTTACATTCACGTTTTGTTATAAACATTTTTGATAAGTACATTATTAGATATAACAAAAGAATATATTTCTATACTTCTATATCTTCTTATATATATTCCACATGTATTTGTTTTTTTTCCTTTGTGGCTTTATTCCTTTCAGTAAGGGTGTTCTGTTATGATTCAAGGTTAGAATTCAACTTCAACTTCAGTCCAATAAATAATAAAATGAAACAGATGAGGATAAATCATATCATTCAAAACTGTTGGCACTTCTACCACAAGTTATGTTTCAAATGAAAATATAAGCATTGTAGTCAAGTAAAAAACATAATTATTAATTAAAGCACAAGAAAGGGAGGCATTTAATAGTTGTCAGTCTTCCGTGTACTGTACACTAACAGCATATGGCATGTTTGGCAACATAATAGCAATACGCGCTTGGTGCACATGCACACACACACACACACCAACACACTATATTCTTTTTCTCATTTTCGCCTTGAAGGAAAAGCCACAGAGATTTTTAGAAGCACTAGGCAGACAAAAAATGGAAGGTAAAAATCACACAACACTAATACAAAGCTATTGGTAACAGTTATGCCATTTGTTTTGGTGAATTTTACCCCTGCACCTTAAGTGAGCAGCCACAGACTGACCAGGTTATAATTTAGTGTTTCTTTGAGGCTAACACTTGGGTGTGAGTCTGGGTTTTTTAAGGATAAGAGTTGAATGAAGCCTGCCACTGTTCTTTTGAACCTTTGGAGCAATACATGCATTATTCCCTTTACTAAAACACAGTGTGACACAAAAGCATTGTTTTCTTGATGTTTTTTTAATTTAAGGAGCTTGACTTTGATGCACTGTTGACTTCCAGCTCTTTGAAATTTATGTCAAAGGACAGTGTCAAAACTAGGGACTGCTTTTCACCAAGCAGTTTGATTTTAGTGGGTACCTGAGTCAACACAGTGTATTTTATTTCTTTATGTACTGATTATAAGAAACATGGAGTATCTTGTTTGATAAGGCACTGACACAGATAAGCCACCGTGCCAACAGAATGGCAAAAATAGAGACTTTCTTCCAATAACAACGCAATGACAAAAATTCTAAGACTTAAAAAACATGTTTAAAAATTAAAACATTTTTGGTCCCCTGTTTGGTAATACACAGGGAAATGGGATTGCTTGAGTTTTAGATTTTAGTTTTATCCCTTCCAAGAGATAACAACATAGTGTACAAAATCATAACTAAAATTATAATCACTTAAAATAGTGTATAAAAAGCATATTCATATCCATGGGCAAATAACTGTAAATTTTTCCCATGATGTGCCCCTCCCTTATGAGCTGAGGCTGTACAATTGTTTCAGAATGTTAACAAGCATACTCTTAAATCAAAGTGCTTGAAGCCACTGTTGACAACAAAGGCCTTGGGTGGTAAATGCACAGGGAGAAGAGGGAGGCTGCTGAGAGAGGTTGGAGCCTGTTGTTCTCCTTGTCTGTCTGACCAAGGGTGGCACACAGGAACTCCAGACACCAGATGCGAGGATGAATGATGGTGTTCTGGGTGCTGTATTTGTGATCAGATGGCCAACCAGTGCTGGAGCTGGAAAACAAAAAAAATATACTCATCTATATTATATTCCATTTTAATTGCCTTGGTTGATGTATCTTTTCTTGCTTATTCAATCTTTAAAAGACCCACTCTTTCAAATTTACAATTTTAATTGTCTACCCATCAAAACATTCATTTTCATGCATTAGCAACAGTCAGTGCACAAGTTACTTCACTATTAAATAGCTGTGTTCAAATCCATATTAATTATAGCCATTTAGCCAGCTGTTAACTCAACAAAGTACAACATGTGGCTCTTACACTGAACTGTCGTACTTTTCCATCAGCAACCATGTGATGTTCATGTTCTGGAGTGATGCAGTAAGCTATCCTCTGCAAAACAGATAATTGCAAGAAACCATTCTAATCAATTCAGAGACGAATATCATCTATAAAGAACACAAACAAAATTGGCCTTTTAATATACCCCATTTCTACAGCTCACATTTATTTCTAATTTGATTTCTATATGTTTGACTTTTAAAATCATGTTTTCATATGTGCATATCATTACAGTGTGCAAATAGTTCAATTAATATTTGAGCTGCAAAAGGGAATGCAAACTATTTTAGCATGAAAAATTAAGAAAGGTTGTGATGAATTCTTCTAATAACTTGCAAAACTCATTTTTTAATCAAACTGCAGTCAAAAAAATTATGTACATGACAGATGTTGTTTCCTGAGAATCCTGAGAGCAATCTTTAACCCTCAGTATCGGTTGGAGAAATTGTTAGTAGAGTGAAGCTGACGCTGAGTGACTACTAAGGATGAAAAGACCTCTCAGGTGCTTAACAATTACAAAGTTCACACAGTCCTATTGTTGTCAAGTGTAAGGGATTAAAGTTTACGCTGACATCTCACTGTTTTAAATTTTGTTTTAAAGAAAAATACACTGCATGCCTAAATTTAACAATCACACCTTTGATGAGTGATTACATTTGGCTTATGTTATGCAATGTTCATATGTATATCTGAAGTTCTTTTTCATGTATATTATATATCTATACGGGCTTAACAAAACTCCATGGAAGCCAAAACCTGATTTAAATTTGGTCAGATTCATCCTTTCCAAGTCATCTCCTTGTGCATGTTTGGACCACTTTCAGAAAACGTTGCTTCAGTTCTGGATTGCTCCACAGAAGTCATATTCTGGTTCTTTGCACTTGCACCACTGGATCTTCTCCAGTGTGTCAAAATGATGACCTTTCAACAAAGATTTAATTCCCGTTGAGACAAATCTGGAGAGCAGATCAGGTGATGAGGGAAGATTGTGTTGGTGTAGCCAAAGGACTCCTACTTTTTTATTGCGCTGTGCGCTGGCACATGATGGCCTTGATGGCACACACCACAGACAGCTTAGAATACCATGTTACAAGTGTCAGAACTTCGTGTTAAAAATTAATGGTGCATAATCCAGCAAATGTTTTGAAAAACTGAAAAGTGGTGTAAAACTTTTTTCATCACTTGCAATGATCCTTTACATAAAAATCAGATCAATTTGAAATAGAAGTTAATGCTTGCTCTCTGTGCAAGTTTGAGGTGTATGTTGAAACAACCAACATTCAGAAAGAATGGTACCACTGACAGATCTAAAAATAGCTGCCATGCTTGAAACAGTTTGGAGGTGCAGGAGAAAATATCCTTTAAAGGAGATTAGCCTAACATATTTTTTGGGGCCAGTTCCCAGAACTTTTTTGATCACACCTCACATTTAAAATTTTTCTAACAATATGCTTATTCAGCTAAAAAATGTTAAATGTTTGCTTAATTTTTTAATAATTACCCAGCCAAAAAATTTGATACCAAATCAAAACTTTGACAAGTTACTTTCTAAGCCAGTGTGCTGACATAACTTGATACAGACCTCTCGGAATGTTCCTGGTATACTGAAGAACTTGTACATTGCGTAAAAAGGAACAAACAGCATAGAGGACATAGCTACACCCCATCCGATTAGGTTGGCCCAGTCAGGGAAGACATAGTTGTCGTACTTCAGGCCTGATGATGTCAAAGTACTGGCTATTACCACAAACTGTTAAAGAGAGAAGAAAAAGGACAAGAAAAAGAGAAGCAGACACATTATAAGTATGAGATCTATTTTGACTGACAGTCCTGAATGGTTCTAATGTCTGAAGTCTCTGAAATAAAATATGCGGAGCAATGTAAAACACAGACTATAAAAGCAAAGAAAAGACTGAGAGGAAGTGGGAGTAACAGAAGAATGAAATAAAGTGAAAATAGGTCATCCACCAAAACATCTTTATCAAAACATATATCACACATTAAAATACCTGCAACATATGATTGTAAAATTATATTCATGAAATTTGACGTAATCTATTTCGGCTGCAGTAAACTGCTCTTCCTCTCTGTAAACTCTGTCTCTTAAAAATTCATTGAAAATTATGTATTGTGTACAGTTCACTTCACCCTTCCTATTTGTCTGACTACTATAAGCTCCAAATAGTATTGTGCAAAAGTTTCTGCCAATTTAGATGTTCAGATTCTTGTCACACAATAACATATAAGAGGGAGCATCTGATCAATCCAAAATTCATTCTGCATTCAGTAGAATAGTGTCCTGTTAAGTCCTGCTAATGAGTTCATTCAGACTTATATATTGCAGTTGGCTTTAAAAAGCAGCAGAGCTTGTAACAGGCACAGGGTTTTACACCCATGAGACCCTGTTTTACCTGTAAATTACAGTTAAAGTGCAGAACAAATTATTGCCTCACATGGACAAGCACATGAGCACATAGGCACTTCAGCCATAAACACAATAGTTGGTTTCATTAAGTGCATTCACAGATGCTAAAAGAAAAGGTTGAATGAAGAGGAATACAATTTTAGGTTGCGGTGTTGTATCATTATTCACCCTGTCACATTACTCATCTCCTGTCTTACTAACACAATGGTGCATGACACACATATTCCATTAAGTTTGAAATTTTCATTCTTTTCAGTTTATTCTTTTGGAGTAGAAAAGCTTGTCATTCAGGGAGTTTCCTATATACCTAAATATATCTAAACAATGGCCATTTATTTTTACATTTGTCATTTTCATTACAGCGTGCAATTCACCTTATTCCCCCAAACTTTCACTGTGGTCCAGGGAAGGGTGTAGACAGCCTTGCGCTTCCTTAAATATATATAGCTGTCTACACCCACCTTTGCATAACAGAGAATTCAGCAATGTGCTTCCTCTAATGCACGTGGAATCACACACTACTAAATCCACCTGCCAGTGAGGAACTCGCCAGGAGGCACACTAAGGTTCAAACAATCCTCCCTTATCCCACCCTCCTTCTGGTTACTAGCCAGAGACTTCAGTGGTTATGATTGAATGTGGTCTCTATGGTGCAGTAAATACATTTTTCCCTGTGTGGCATTCAAGTTCTAATTTTTCCTATTTCTCTCTTGTGCTAAATTTTGAGCTGAGCTAGCCAATATTGTATTCCTGAGACATAAACTAAAATCTGCTGCATGCCCGAAAGAACATTACCGTCATGCAACTTGCAAGCTTTACGAATGCAAGTCACTGAAAGAAATGAAATAAATAAATATATGAAATAAATAATTCAACTTGGTCAGTTGTTGATTCTTAAAAAATTTATCTTATCTGGTCTTATCTGCTGAGTTTGTGTTTTGGTATGGGATTAGAAATGATGCCAGTTCAGTAATATCAGCCTGAAATCTTCCTCATTTTTGCTTTTCTCACCAGCAGAAAAGCTGGGCTGACAAATTTCCAGCACAGCCTCCAATAGAGTCCTGGCTTGAAGCCCATCATTCGCTCAATATCTTCACTGAAGCGATCCACACCTGGGGTGAGCATAAAAAGTGAAACAGAAAAGGTTACTAATCAGTGTAGGCTGCAGCCAGTTCTTTCTGCCAAGCATGCAGTCTCACTGGACAGTAGGAGGTAATGCAACACATGATAGTCTACACCCTCGGAGTACACTGATATTTTTCATGGCTGACCTGGGCAAACCTTACCCTGACATAACCCATCATGCAACTTATTCGCTTCATTTGCCCCTAGAGATTGCCATGCTGTTACCAGCATTCTTTTTCTGCCTGCCAAAGGAAACTTTTCTACATTGACCCTGTGGTTTCTATCATTTTAATATGTAATCATTTTGCTTGTCTGCAGATGGCTTTGGTTATATTTGCTTTGTTTCTCTCTTGCTCTCTCTATCACTCTCTCTCCCTCTGTCTCTACCTCTGAAGATTTCTTTTCTGGACAGATAATTGAGCTTGCTCCTCCTTGTGCTGCAGAAGTGGAAATAGAAAAACAAAGGTAAAGTTAACAGGCTATTTGTTCCAATAAAGTAAAACCAACCACTAAATCAAGTAGTTATTGTCTTGCTGAAGCGATGATGCCATCTTGCATTGGGGTTTACATAATTTTATTTTCTTTTATATTTATTTTCTATCTTTCATATTTATACTTGTATTTCCATATACTTAACAGAGTATATATATATATATATATATATAGAGAGAGAGAGAGAGAGAGAGAGAGAGAGAGATACATATATACACACACACACACACACACACACACATACACACCTTGTTCTGTAAGAACAGTTTTAACTGTTTGCACCTTGGCATTGATGTGGAGTCTACAGTGAATCAACACCATACTATCAAAATCATAACACCATCACAGGATTTCATGGGAGAAATGTTGAGGTTTTTAAAATTTGTCATGTGTCTGAATAATATGACTAAAAAATAATAATTTAACATCATAGGTAAATAATAAAGAATGTAATGGGCAACTGTGAAGGTCTTACCGTAAAACCATGACACTCCAATGGCCTCGATCAGCACACCAAATAGTATAGAAGTCCCTGCTGCATATTTATCTAACAAGGTCAGGATGTAGATCCCACCCTACAAAGAGGAAAGAACCAGATAATTTAGTGTGTGTGTCATATATAACTGTTCTACCTTGAAGACAATACATCTGATGCAGTCAATCAGCAAGTGTCCCCCGACCTACATATAATGGACTCTATATGCTCATTTGGCACTTGAAGGTGACTTGAAGTAGAATTTGTGGGATTAGCATCTCAAGACAGACAAGTCACACGCAGACAAGGAGGGTATTCTATGTACATTTGACCTTTCATCCAACAAATCTCTGATTTGTATCCTGAATGGTGCAGTCTGTTTCTTTTACCAGGGATATGGTAAATGAAAGGCATCATTCACTTTCCTAGTAATTGTACTGATTTGATAAAGGGAAGAAACCATGTGAATCACTAACATAATACCTTTCTATCTCTAAAGCCTGTATTTCTGCAATCAGTATGCATTTTACCTTGTTGCTGTTGTTATGTGATTGAATAGAGGCTACAGAGAAAACTGATCATTGGCTTCCGGGGTACAGTTTTAATTAAATTCTTATTTCTTATCAGGGTGCAATAGCTCTTTTTTTTGTTTTTACCATTTTCCTAGAAAGTATTTGTTTTGTGGTAGCATAATATCATTAGACTGGAGAGTTACTTGCATTGTAAATCTCTTGAAAATGAATAAGTAAATGGGAAAAAAACACCCAGTGATACTGACATTGGTAATGCAGAGCAGAGCAATCAGGAAGGTTAGAAAAGCTGTGGCAAAGGTGAAGAGCTTTCGGTTTCTTTTGAGAATCTTAAAGTCATCTGACAGGCCTGTGATTACTGCCTCCATGCCACCCATCTGAGGGAAACAAACAAAGAAACACATAACACTCAGAAAAATTGCTCCCAAATGAAAGTGCTCTCCAATGGACAACATGCATTTGTCAATCTGATTATTTCAGTCAGTACTGTGTCTTAGCTAGAATAGATACCATTGCAGCACACAAATCTAATGGTAATTTGTAAATGTCACAATTTTAAAATATTCTGATGCATATGATATTGTATAAAGTGAATGGAAATGTACGATCTGCACAAGGTGTTAATGTGCAACTTTAAATATTTAGTATTGTGTCCTAAGCTCAAATTGGCATCCAAACTTAAACTTGATTTACTTTGGAATAACAACATAAGGACATTAACCAACGGTATAACTGTCAATTGACTTTTGATATATGAACTTTAAATGACTTTTGATATGTGAATTTTATTATGCAACAGCTCTGGAAATCTGTGGCTTAAGCTTTGCATAATAATATCTGTAGTAGTTATTTATCTGTGTTTGTTTTAGTATTAGTTTCTGTGCCTTCATTAGCACATAGTTCTTTAAAAAAAAAAAATTAACTCTATATGGGGTCTGCAAAGTGTGTTGTTTGCAGTCCTACATGTACTGGTTTCTAAATGTAACAGCATGTTAAGTTTTTAATGTATTATTCCTAGTAAACAGAATAAAATCAAATAAAAAACAGATAATACTGTTATAGTGTAGAATACTTCTATTATTCATTCTTATCTGATTTACCCAATAAGTGGTTAGAAGGATAAGTTAATTACTTAAGTACATTTACTCCTAAATGATTTAACAATCCTGTGTAACAGTTTACAGTCACAGAACTCTAACATACTGAAACATAGTTTCCCTAATTAATTAAATTCTACAATATGGTGCATCATCAGACATCAAGAGTAATTATTATTTACACTTCTGTACACTACAGGGCTGTTAGACTTTATGTAGTCAAATGATCCTGCATACTTATTTGTCATTTTGGAGTACTCTGTTACTTGTGCTATGGTAAACTCTGAGTTCTGTTCTGTATGTGCACGTCAAAGTTGCAGCTAGGAAACCTTTGGAAACCTATAGTTACCATTTTACAAGAACAGTATGCACCGGGGTATCAAAGTGAGGTCCTGTGTTTTCATATGAAGTGCACAGCTCTAACTGCATTAGTTCTGGTAATAGAATGTATCTCAACATCTGTCTCAAGTGACCACTTGTGATTTGGCTGTGACTTCCACAAACTGTATACAAATAAACACATGCATCATTTCCATCATATACAAAGACCAAACGCATTGCTGGAGGATACCTTTTCTGTGCTTAGTCAGCCAAAAATTAGAAGAAAAACTCAAAACAATACACACACACCCAGCAATTAATAAAGTATTCTGATTCTGATTCTGATTCTAGGCAAACCAAATCACCCAAGATATTTAACACGCTTTTGTGGGCTTTTTGATTTATTTTACCAATTGTTGTCTGTTGTTGTTGTTGCCTGTTTTTGTACTTCAGAATCAGAATACTTTATTATTCTCAGAGGGAAATTGCATGATGTTACAGATGCACAGTTATATATAAATAAATATAAATTTGAAAGGCAGTAAATATAAATTTTAGAGGTAAGATATCTGATACAAATGAACATACTTGTCTGTATGAATTGCCATGTGTAACATAAATAACTCCAAAGTTAAACACTGTAAATAATATATAGTATGTACAATATGAATACATAATGAAAACTGTCACAGAGTTGCAGGGTCTGTGGTGTAGAGGATGAAGAGAAGAGGAGAGAGAATGGTTCCCTGCGGGGCTCCAGTTACACTAACCAAGCTGTAATATGACACTGGTGCCAAGTGAAAGAGCAGGTATTTTGTCGTACTCAGGAGGATGGGTCACACTGAAAGACCACTGTGTACACATTAGTGTACAAACATTTTGCACTGATTTGTGTACACAGAGCTGAAGGAACATGACCATATGTGATCAAGATGAATGTGGTGTGAGTGAGTGAATCTCTATTGATCCTCAGCGTCTGTTGGGTGGATTCACAGCTGTGCTTAGAGCTGTCCACTTTCATTGGATCACACAAAACAAATGTTATTGCCAGGTGTGAATGGAGCCTTTATTGGGAAAAGCGCCCATCAATCTTGGAATCAAAACACTGTTTTTATGGCAAATATAAAAGTTCATGTTGTTAGCATGATATGTCAGCTACACTACTTCTTACATTCAAAACAACACCACAGCTAGACAAGAAAAGGTAGTCAAGAATGTGCCAGTGTGGTGTTTTTTGATAACGGGGTTAACAAAAATGCTATGAAAGACAACTATTAGGGAAAAAGCAGCAGCATCTGAAGTACTTAGGAACAAAGATTTGCAGGGTTTCGGAGCAATTTAATATTAGCATGAAATATGACTAAAATAGCTCAGCCATAGACACTAAATGATCTGCACAAAAGAGCTTTGCAGAAATAACAGCAAAGAGCTTGGTTAATTACACATTATACATTATGAGTTTTTTTCAAGTGTAACTTGAAACACTAATTGTTTTGCTGATTTGATTTGATCAATTTTACTGAAAACTAAAGTTTTCATAGACTGGGTTATTATTTAACATGGCTCTTATACTAAGACCAGTTTGAGACTGAAAGCAGACTTTAGTCTAGATTTTTCCTTTTTTAATATTTGTGCTACCTGTTTTGTATCTTTGTGGTTTCTATCTTTAGGCTTGTAAAGTTGTATGGGTGCAAGGTGTTGTTGGATCTGTTTTTAATTGTGAAATACAGTAATAGACTTTTTCTAAGTGGAGGTCTTTTTCATCCTATGTCTTCTGCTTGGTGTATAGTATTTGTTCTATTCCTCTTTGTATGTACATGTGAATGTATTTCACTTGTAATATTCACCACACATTTGTTGCCTTATTCTTGTATGTGGACAGTCTGAAACATTTATTTTCCATTTGCATAACCTGTCAGTATTGATCTATCTACCATAACTGAGCAGAACTTCAGAGTTCTAAAATTTAAATCGAGAGTCTATGGAGTAGTCATTGGAACTCACCGAGCTGTCAATGCCTAAGGTCAGCAACATGATGAAGAACACAATGGCCCAAAATGTTGAGCCAGGCAGTGTTGAAATTGCCTCAGGGTAGATGATAAACACCAGACCTGCACCTGTATGTACAACAAACTCTTTGACATCCACGTATCTTCACAAAGTGAAATTATGTGTGTATGAGCAAATACTGTATCACTAAATCTAATAATAGGAAGTGAAAAACAAGACATAAAATTTATCTAAGTTAATTTGTGATGTCAGTACTACGAATGCTTTTAGTAGTTGTATGCAGAAGACCAAAACTTACCCTCTGTTGCCACATCTTCTATTTTCACCTGATGTTTGTGAGCCATGTAACCAAGCACAGAGAAGATGGCAAACCCTGAGAAGAAACTGGTAACGCAGTTCACAGTGCTGGTCAAGAGAGCATCCCTAGATTAAGAAAACACACAAAAATAAAATGAAAAGTTAAGGCCGAAATCTTTTTTTTTCCATTTCTAAAGGTGTCAGCTATCAAATTGTGAAGGTCCAAAATAATGCCAATGAACATTCCATACATAGTCTTCGGATATCACTGTTAAACCACTGCTAAAGTTAGTGATGTTCTTGTTTGGTAACTTGCCAGTTTGTTTTAATGTACTTCATCACATAGGTAAAGTTAAAGTGGAGTCTTGTGTTGATTTCGTTCAAGTAGTTCATGGGCTGATTCGCATACAAACACTCACTAGAAGAGACTTTTTTAAGAGCAAGCTTTTGTTCTCTACTTCTGGCAGGTGGGTTGATCAGCAATTAGTGGGTTTTTCCTTGGCCACTAACTTTCTCTTGTTAGACAGAATGAATAAACAGAACTTGACCTTGGCCACTCTATGGGGAAGCAGAATCATCTCAGTGAAAAAACTTATTCCCTCTCTCTGACATCCATTTTACTTTTCCTTTGTATTGCCTGTGAAACATTTATTTTTTATTCAATGCAATCATTCAATATGAGAAATTAACACATTTATACACAGTTTATTTACAAACATATTAAATGCACAAATGTGACCAAACAAGTAATCATTAAGACAAATAAAGAAGGATAGACTGGTTTCCTAGGTAGTGTAATCTGGTCATGTGTAAGCTTACTCACCAGTTTTAGAAATGGAAGCTTCCCAGTTATAACACAAGATTTCATTTTATTTCAGTTACATTTTTTTTCTGATAATTTTAAGTTGATGTTTTCATGTTCTTTAATCCCTTCCTTTTCATTAAATTTTACTAGAATTTAATTTTGGTTAGTTTTACTTAGCAGGACTTCTAGTTTATTTAAAATTCTTTGTGCAGATTTTCTCTGTTTGCGTTGGCAAAACAAAACAAAACTCTGTTTTCAGTGCTTGTTTTTACAACATTCCTGGTTATTCCAGACTGCTGCCTTTCACCTAGTTCAAATTTGCTCATTTGCCACTCAGGGCATAATGCAAATTCCACCTGCCAGCAGCCCACTCACATTTCTAAATGTGACATGAGAGAGGAGGAAGGCAAAAGGGGCCCAGTTTGGGGTTGAGTGAGGTGGAATAAATGAGAGAGGACAGGAGAGGAGGGTCCATAATGCTTATAACACACAGTATAGCACAGATTTAGCTTGGAAGTCTCTGTGATGACTTTTTACATTATGTGTCATCCATTTATTTGATAAAAACAATTATTTGGAGTAATGAAGCAGTTGGAACATTTTAACAATAATAGCAAGACATGCCTTTTCTGTTTGGTGTAACATATGTACAACCATGATAGGTCAAATGGTTTTACTTGCCCACAGCATCTCCCTCCAAGAGCACAACTACAACCTATTTACGAGTAAAAGATTAGCCAAGTCTCCAACTTGATGTCTGTTTTTTTCTGAGGAAGAGCAGCACTATGACGGATCAGTCAACCGACAGCCTTCGGCTATTATCTGGCAGCTCTTTCTGGCCTGTGCTTTATCTGCTCTGCTAACACCTGGACATTGGGGTAAATCAGACAGATTAGCATCACCTCTGTAACATAATCCGGTTAAAAGCTGGAAAAACAGGACATCTTAAAAAAACAGCAGGATGTTATGTTGCCATGGGCTTGGTTCAGATGATCAAGATTAAAGTTCAAACCCTTACCTGTAACAGTTGTTGTCAAATTTGTTATAACTAGCAAATGCAATAAGCACACCAAATCCTGCACCCAGTGAGTAGAATATCTGTGTTGCAGCATCAATCCACACCTATAAAAAATATTAAACAAGAAAACTTTTGACTTCCTCAAACAAAGATTGCCATAGAAAATTTGACATAGACGAAGGCTGACTTAAATATAATAACTTTCATAATTTATTCATTTATTGAACAAAACTTGCATCTCTCTCTTTGAAGAACAAACCATTATCTACCTGTACTTTAAAAAAACCTGCGTAACCACTGCCTCTGCTTTCCAAAACGTGTCAGTCACATTACTTATACATCTTCCACCGATTTTTAGCAAAACATGGGACTTTTCTCAACCTTGATGCACTTACATGAGCTCAGCTAATGAAAGATTTTATCTTAAGACTGTGTGTATAGAGCACATTCATTCGTATACAGTACATACATTCAGTATGGGAGGCGCCAATGGAATTTAACATTTAACTCTAAGCATGAGACACTCCACCCAGTGCAAAGTAGTAAAACAAAAAGTGTGCTCTCTAAAACTGCTTAGACCCTGAGCATTTCATGGTCTAACCTTTAACTCAGGCAGAGCAAAAATTACAAAACTTAAATCTTGTATAGTGCTAAAGCCAGGAATTTCACACTCAAAGTAAAAAACACTGTTTCTGACCTCTAGATTGTTGAGTCGCTTGAAGTCAATATGGAGGTAGGCTTTGATGCCTTCTGTAGACCCAGGTAGAGTTATGCCTCTGATTAGCAGCACAAAAAGAACCACGTAAGGCATTGTAGCTGTAATGTACACCACCTGAATAGAAAACAAACAAGTAGAAGAGAAAGAAAGTCATATTTTCCTTTTTGTCACTGAACCACTTCCTCAATAAACACATATCCAATGTGGTGAATGTTAAGAAACAAAAGTGTAATGAAGAGTTGTAAGATTATGTGCTACATGAATCCATCTTGCAAAACTATTTATTATCTAGTAGCAATTATAATGATAATATAAATACTGTCATTGTAACCTAGTTTTGAGTTTATTGCTCAAAACTGTAAATGACTGTATAGATATTATAATTGGCATAAAGCGATTCTGGTTGAGAAAACTGTTCTTTGTTGGTCCAAGCCTGTACCTTCCCGGAAGACTTGACGCCTTTCCACAAGCTGAAGTAGAGAATGAAGACAACCACAACCAGGCACAAGGTCAACTGCCAGCGAGGCAAGCCCAGGTCCTGGATACCCTTACTTTCATGAAGATGCAGCACACCCCGTCTGCACAAAAAGACAGAGATTTAGAAGGCCTTCTTTCCATTTCATGGAGTGTACACTCTGATTTTCAATAAAGAACAAACTCATAAATACTGTATTTAAAAAAAACAGTGACACCTGTGAACAATACATGCTTCTGCTAAGATGCACCACAGAACACCACAGGAAATAATTCCTGCCTGTGGCCATCAAACTCTATAACTCCTCAATGTGGCCCCTTGACATTTTCATAGTGTAAATATTCATACTGTACATACTACATATTATATGCAGTGTTTAACTTCAGAGTTATTTACGCTATGGCATATGGCTTCTCACATAGACAGGTTAGTTTTTTAAAAAATATTTTTATTAATTATTTATATTACCTCTGAAATATATATCCACTGCCTTTCAAATTTATATTTATTTATATATGACTGTGTGCTGTAACACGCAGGGATTAATGAAGCACTTTTGATTCCACAGAGTCCACAGAGTAGTTCCATGCAAAACTGCTTTTAGTACAATTTTGAACAAATTAGTTGATTTAATTTTAAAAATGTGGTTGTTTTTAAAAGCTACATCTTAATAGATATATTTTTTGTTTTATAATCCCACCCAGGTTCTACCAAAGCTTGGGTAAGCTTGAAAAATAAAATGGAAGTGCTAGAGGTAAAATGGAAGACAAAGAATGGGGTAGATGTGCTCTACTCTCAGTCAGCACTTCCAACCTGTTAAAGTATCCCAGTTTATTACTAAGCAATGCTAGTAAAAATAAAGAGTGAAATGTTGTCAGACTTTTGAAGTGAATTAACTTCTTCTCTTTCACACCCGACTGCACAAAAATGCTTTGAAACTGTCAATAAAGACCTATTGCATTGTTCCCCTTTTATCAGTCTGTTCCTCAAGCCAAACACCACTGTAAGATCAAGGTTAAAAGATTCAAGTGCATTATTATGACATAATTAAACAAAGAAAGACAACTGGTGTCTTTTCCTCCCCCACCTACAGTAAATATTATTTTCATTTGCCAGGCCATTCTTTGAAGGTCTCCTCTTGAGTAATGGGAAGGAAGTTCACAACTTCAATTGCTTAGAGAATTGTGTCCGTGTATTGTACGGTGACTGCAAGAGTCAAGTGGAGGACTGTACAAGAGTTCATGTGTCTGTCATCGGTTCAAGGTGCTTAATATGTTTTCCCAAAATGTTGCCCACCTCATTTAAAAAAGGAGCACAAGAGAAATTCCACTTTAAACACTTCATATCGCATTAACAAATAATTAAAAAATCACAGCATGAAGTTTTAGGAAACTCAAGAAGTTGTTAGATGCTCTAACAACTTCTTGATGTGGGACTTTATTCCATCATTGTGTTTTTCTTGTTCTTTGGTAAAATTATGCTGAGAGTAAACTTAAAAAATGTTACTTACACCCCTAAAGAGCTTGACATCTATCTTTTAGTCTTCACAAATAATCCAATTCACTTCTGAAAGTCTCAATAATGAAACTATAGAGCCAAAGCATATACAAACGTTCCTTTTGTACCTGAGTATTTTTAGTTAAGAACCACTAAAATTAGTCTAATAAATCAACAGTAGCCAACAGTTTTTTTGAGATGTTATCTTTAAGCATAGGACTGTAATATCAAGTGCCACATTGATTCCATCAGTCATGACTGTCTGTTTAAAACTCCTTTGTTCATTCGTATCATTAATAAATAGAGTTGTGTTTGAAGTAGAGTTGAGAATAATTTCCTCTTTAGAAGATAAATATCTCAACCTGAAATTGCTATAAACTATATTTTAATAATATACACTTTATTGCTCATTTGCTTTGTTCAGCACTGGGCATGGTTTGCTGTCATTTGGTGGGGTTGCAAATTTGTTTAAAAAAATGTATAAAATTATTGGTGATCATTAAAAAGATAACTGGAAAAGGATGTTCCAAATGCACAAAAAATGCTTTGTAAAGCAACACTTTAAAACTGCATCCATAAGAACTCGAAGATCGGTCTGTCCCAACAAACGCTTATGATGAGCAACAACCCAACAACACCAGGCTACACAATGTTGTAAACTGTTAGATGCTGCTCCAAAGCTGTTAAGCACTGGGAGCTGGTTTGTTTTTAATTGGATATCAATATCATGCTGTAAAACATTTAAAGGAACTTTTATTCCTTTCACATTTGTCCTAAGACTTTCCTCAAGAAAGATTCAATTTAATCAGCATGTGATGTTATGGGCTGACAAACAGTGGAACTGGATTTGGATCTGATACTCAGGTTGTTACACAACAGCCCAACACAAAAAACCTCAGGGACATTCAAACTGAAGAATGTTCAGAGACAAACTCTGAAGGGACCAAAGAATCTGTGAAACTCATCTTTAGCATTTGCTTATCTTTGTCTGATAATACATTCAAAGCTATATGGTCTTTGGGGAAGCAGATGGTTGTGTGAAGACATCAGTTTATTTGGGAAAAGAGGTTTGTGGAAAAGGCCTGCAGGCCTCATGTTAGTGTTGTGTTGTAATGCCCCCAGGGCCCCCTTGCTCATCTGATAGCATTGATAAAGCACTGCCAGTAAGTGCACACTATAACATAAATCCAGGTCCCTTTGGCATAGTTGCTCTAAACACATTTAGTCTTATCGTCACTCAGCAAGCTAGTTGTTCTGCTATCCTAACACTCACTGTTGCCATTAGTCATCTCTGTATATGTGAGGCTAGCACACTATTAAATACAGCCTGATCTTCATGTTGGTTACATGAGAAACAGAGCATGCAAAGATAATAAGAAGGACTAAAGACCTGAATGTCAAACTAGAGCTCTACTTAATATTGAGCTGATTTTTAAATAAATTATATGTGATTCTATACTTGTTATTTTAAAATTGTTTCAGCGAATGTTGAACTGTGTGTGAGACAGACATAAAAGCAGTTTCTTCAAGTGTCTCTATGTAATTAGATATTTCTGTTCAAATTAGGGCTATTTATCAAGTCTAGTTATCCCTGACATGACATCAGATGTGGTTGCTTCAGGCGAGATTGGTAGTAGATATTGTACATGCTGATGAAATGAGCTAGTGTTGCTCTCTTTTATACAAAATATATTTCTAGTTCTAACCTTGGCTGATAAACTCATCTAATATAGTACTAATATACTGTTACATGAGTAAAACATAGAGCATATCTTTTGGAGAATCTGTCTTTAATCATGCCTAATGAATCCTGTCTAATCATGTATGATTACACTTGCCATCAGGGAGACTTAAAAAGGGAGCTGAGTGCCAAAGCCTTTGAAAAAAAAGTGGATTATGAAGAAAAGTGGATTGAACAAAGCAGTGTAAACTCACAGCATACTTAAAACCTAGTTGCAATGTATCATTGGACTCCTATTGTTTGAATGACATTTTGACACTTTCCTTGACTGTAAAAAAGCTTTTAGTTATAGACATTTAGAACAATAATGCATCTGTTCATGTAAAAAATAAAATCCACCAATTGTTCAGTTCCTTACTGGCTTTATTATGCTGCATTGGTGCACTTTTTGTCTGGTGAAAAAGGAATATTTGTAACTAATGTTTCCCACGGGAGTCAGTGGAGACCAAAAACAGGAATAAAAACAGAATACAGAGGGTGAGTCAGTATTGTATTCCACTTTCTAAAAGATTAATTATTATTATAAGAGGAAACTGTAATGTTACTGAAAGATTAAAAACCAAGTTACTGCACAACATTTTATCAGACCACACGAAGACCTTAAGCTAACTAGCAGATTAAATATTATGTCAAAGCCAGTGCCTTTGTGCTATGTATTATTCCTTAAACCAGTGAGACAGCAGTGATGCAGTTTTTTTTTCTGTAAAGCTAATTGAAAAGATTCAGTGATCTGGGAGTTTAACTTTTGGGAGGTTTCATGATCTGATACTGCAGAGTTTATCATATTAATAACAGAGGAATGCCCAGCAAATCTTTCATTCCCAGGTTGGCTTTTTTGGCACAGACCAGGTTTTTGGCTGTCCTTACATGACTCCTCCAGCTGATGTCCATGCTAGCCCTGTCACATCATTTAATATTGAGTTTGAGGCACATTACATGTTCACTGTATGTAATGTTAAAGCCATAAACTGTTTTTCCTCTTAATTAAGTAAAGAAAGGAAAAAAGGTTAAAAACTGTGTAAAAATTCTTTTTGTGTGTCTGTGTGTTCATTTAAATTTCAGAACGCATGGTTATGTCAGGGACATTATAAGAGACATGGCACTCAAAATCGTTAACAGATCTAGAGGGAACTTCCATGATGGGAAAAGGGTCCGTTTTCTCACCGCTGCCTCTATGAGCCAATCAAAAGCAGGAATGGGAATTTCTTGCTGATGCTCTGAGACACTAGAGGTTCATGAAAGATTCAGCTGAGTGGTAGCAGACATGCTTACTGTATGGACAAAAGTACTGGGCTGCACTTCTTAGTTCTTCTTCACTCTTTCAGTTCAGGCGTTATATTCAGTCCCATTGCCACAGGTGTATAAAATCAGGCACCTAGTCGTGCAGTCTGCCTTTACAAACATTTGTGAAAGAATGGGTCATTCTAAAGAGCTCACTGAATTCATGTGTGGTACTGTAACAGGATGTAACTGTTGCAACAAATCAGTTTGTGAAATTGGTTCCCTCCTAGATATTCCATGATCAACTAAGTCGAAATGGATGGAGTGGTGTAAAGCACACTGCCACTGCACTCTTGAGCAGTGGAAAGGTGTTGTGGAGTGACAAATGATGCCTCTGTATCTGGCAGCTTGATGGATGAGTCTGGGTTTGGTAAATGTTGGGAAAATGTTATCTGCCTGACTACAATGGCCCACTGAAAAGTGGAGGCAGGATAATGCTATATGGTTGTTTTTCTGGGGTTAGCCTGGGCCCCTTCCAGTGATGACAAATCATAATGCTTCAGGTAACAACTTTGTAGGAACAGTAAAGGCCCGTTTCTGCTCCAGTATGACTGTGTCCCAGTGTACAAAGCAAGGTCCATAAAGGCATTGCTGGATGGGTCTGGTATGGAAGAACTTGACTGGCCCATGCAGAGCCCTGACCTGAACCCCATCAAAAATCTTTGGGATAAACTAGAACAGAGAAGGTGAGCCAGGCCCTCTGGTCCACCATCAACGTCTCACCTTACAAATTCTGGATAAATGGGAAAAAATTGTCAAAGACCTACTTAAAGATCATAGAGAAACCCTTCCCAGAAGAGTGGAAGCTGTTACAGGTGAAAAAGGGGGACCGACTCCTATGTATTTTTAATGGGATATCAGAAAATTGCTTTTGGTCATACACCGTATGTCTGCTTGTTATCATTTGTTTTTATTTTCAGTGTTTTTTACTTTTTCTTTGGCTTACTGTATCTATAATTAGCATGGGATTTCTTATATTCTCTAATGAGCCAGAGACGCCAACTGTGTCAGCAATCTGGTTTGATCCATTAATGTTGAACGTCTAGTAACTTTGTGCATATGTATTTTTTCCGTCTAAGACCAAAAAAAATAAAGTGACCTTTGTTTTTCTTTTTAAAAATATTTTTAATTTTATATTTTTTAAGTCAGTTTTGACTGCAGATTCTGTGCATGCAGTCTTTATGTCTCCATGACCAGTTATGGCTCTTAACACCTTCAATGAGATAACAGAACAAAAAAATGCCTGGAGGCATTCACTGTCGAGCGGCAAGACTCGCTTCTAGAAGGACTTCGTTTATCTTTATTCACTGCAAAAACTAAGAGCACAATAAAGCTAGAAAAAGCTTTATCTTAGGCTATATGCACAGGAAATGTAATATTGAAGTGACAACCTCAAGAAGGAATGATCAATAAATTTTTTTTGTATGTGTTTTGGTTCTTGTGAAATGTTTGATCACCTTGAGGCATATTGTTTTAGCACCAGATATTTCAGAACTGTCATAGGTTAAAAAACACACTAAAAGGAAAATAAATATTGGACTTGCATTGATCAGTTGACCAAACCATGTGCTAATGCTACCAACCATTTACTGCATATGTGAATATGCAGCTACTTGCTTTCATTTGCACAGTTTGTATCTTCTTGCATCATTTGCCTATATTGTAATGGACTGTAATGTTCTAAGATGTATTAGGCATCTTGGTTGGTGAGTCTAAATTCTGCCATGGAAAGCATTCCAGCTCAATTGTGAGGCAAGTCTGAAGGAACGTTCCATTTTACAGCTTGTTTTAATGTTGAATTTTGATACACACCATGGTCATGTTACAAACTGAGCTCAAAAGGGTTTATGGGTGTACGAGAATGTAAGAGGTGAAGCATGAGAACTGTTGACTCAGTTGGCCTTCCTCATGCTGTGCTTTGGCATTGCTCCTGTGCTCAAAGCTAGCTGTAAGCAGGAGGATTTATTGTATCCTACAGTGCAAGATCTGTCTTAAAGTACCCCATTGTTGTCTGTTGTCTGTCTATGCACATCTACAGTTTTTCTCATGTGAATCAAGTTTAATAATACACCAGGAATATATATTCTGATTTGTGGGTGTCATGAAGCCTGTCTGCTCTTTAAGCCATATTGCATCACTTCTTTGAGGACCTGATGCAATAGAAGAGGATAGAGCCTGCATGCAAGAACCTCTTGGTGTTAAATAAAAAGTGTTTTGATACTTACAAATAAATCAAGTTTGAAGGTTCCTGAAAGTTGAAAGATAACCATGGATACTAGTTAAATAAACGTACATACTCAGCCGAATGGGAGTGGAACCTCTAAAAAAGCTCATTGGCCATGCTGCATGCTGAATGTATTCTGTGCGTCATGCTTAGCATGTGTCCCTTGTATTGTCCAAATCATTTCACAGACTTCCTCTCGGCTGCACAGTCAGTCTTCACAGAAGCTAGGGAAGAACTGGCTGTCTTTGAAGTATAAACAGATGGAGCTTTCTTATTTACTTCAAAGAGTGCGTTTCAACTTTTTATGTACACGCACTTTTAGGGAAAACATTTATAGTTGGACAATTATGGAGTCCTCTACTCACGTTTTAGTGACTGGCAGTAGTGGGTGGCTTATTTCAGAGAGGTGTACATGTTGTTCTAGTATTACTGAGAGAACACTCTCAAAACAAGAAGAAACAAGAATGCCTTAATGTATAAATACATATATTGTATTCAATATACCAACTCAGGCTAATTGTTAAGCCCAAACAAGCATGCATGGTTTGAATTTGAATCCGACAATTTAGTAATTTCTCAATTAAGTTAAATATGAGGATACTGCCGTGCTTATAAAGCTAAAATAAAGTCTGCAATTTTAAACTTCTGGCAAAGTTGTTGAGAAAATACAGCTTACTAAACATGTTATTGTCTAATAAATGAATTTCAAAAATCACTTACTCATAGTATTCTGCTGCTGGTGTGATTTTGTACTTTGCGTATGACGTGCCATTGCCAAGAAGAGAACCATTGATGGCTTGGGGTTCAGTGCAGTTTCCACTGTTCCAGGGGTTGCCACATCTGAGCCATGGCAGCTCACTAGTCATGGAGGAGAACAGGTAGTGGAGGGACCAGGCAATGATGACATTGTAGTAGAAGCCAACATACAGGGCTATGACAATCACAGTGTAGCCCACACCTAAGGAAAATAGGGGTTATTAATGAGACCGAACTGGTGGCTTACTCTTATGTTGTGGTGCCAAGTTTTATGAAGGTCATACAAATATAGGGGAAAAAAACCCAAAATAAAATGAAAATTGAGGTACATTTCACCCATTGCTCCCTTGTATTCTCCCCAAGGGGTTGCCCCAGCTCAAGAAAAATCAGTATAATCAACAAATAATATACTATATATGAGATCATACATTATTATAAATGTCCCTTTTATTCTTGCTCTGCACAAGAGGTGATGTGCAGTTTACAACATGTTTTACGTCTCCTTCATCATTTTATCATTCCCATGAGAGGCACATGTTTTTTCCCATCAGAACTATAGTGGGAGTTACACATAACTGCCAACTTACTAAATTTTTAAAAGCAAAAATAATGTTCACACATCCACCACATTTTGATGAATTATGGGATGGGTTATTTTGCCTCCTCTGGAATGTGATTTCCTTACATAAAAAAGAGAGGCCCATAAACCCGTGACCCACTCATTCTACGCAGGAAAGAAAAACAAATCTGCCTTAGCGCAAACGCCAACAAAAGCAGTGACTGGTGCTGTTTTTATACTGGAGGCAGACGTATTTATCTGACAGTATTTGAAGATACTTGTTGTAATATCTCCTTTATTTGTTGAGTCTTTCTAATTCTTTGGTAATAGTTTGGCAAATGACAAGGCAAACTGTCTACAATGTCAAAAGTCATTGGTTGTGTAAGTCTGATTAAAATAAACTGTGTATCTTCTCAGCTGAAGAGTTTCACTCTCCAAAAATGTTCATTGTCTAAGCCATCACAGGCAGACTAGTCAGCCAATGGTTAAAGTCTGCTGAGAGCACAGGTGTAAGTCATGAGCATGAGTATTGTAAAAACAAAGTTACACAGTTTCTGGCATCAGAGTTACAACAAAATGTGAACATGGAGGAGTTTCCTTATATAAACATTTCACAGAAGCAACAACCTGCTTATTGATATGAAAGATGAATAAAAATGTGCAGCAGTGTAGCAAGGAGAAAACAACATAAAATAGCAAGATGCAGAAAGGGCCATGGTATACAGTCTAACTGTGGTTTTTCCAGTGAAGTCGATGAAAATAAAAAACAATCCCTGAAAATCTGTAGCCAAACAGACAGACAGGATGTCCAGTGACTACACTTTTCTATTACTGTAGTGTACCATTACACACACTAGGCCCGTGTTTTGTTTTTAGGTATTGATTACATACATGTTCGCTGCCCTGCTTTGTATTTTTTTAATTTTTTACTGGACTGTCTTACTATTGCAGGATTGTTCCCTCTGCACATTACATGCATAAGTAAATGTGCTTTGGCTTCACACTGTGTTCTTGAAATCAGCATCTAAAGAGTATTCACTTTGACACACAAGATAACAGTGAAATCACGTAAGGAAAGAGGAAAACAATTCACGCTCATTTTGACAAAATGTGTAAACATTCTTTGGAGCTAGGTTTACACAATATCAAAAGTCACTGTCATTTTGGGGACAATGAATGAATACACAGGCTTTAGGCAAATTGCAGCCTTTTGTAAACCCCAATGAGCTCACAGTGTTTATCTAATGTAATGTAATGTAATCTATAATAGACCATGTTTTATCTGAGATTTTTCTGTGTGTTTCTACCTAAAATACTGTGCACTGTGAACACTGGCCTGGTTTTGGTTTTGTTTGACTCATTTGAATTCGACATTTACACAAGGTTGCAAGGTTACAAGTACAATACGTGAGAGATAAAGAAAAATGCAGAGAAAAGAGGCACTGTGACAGATGTTAGTAACAAGTGACACCATAAACCTCTGAGGGTGAAAGGACAAGAACAGAAGGATCAAATTAAAGGGCATGACACTGACGAGAAGCAAAAAGAACAAGGCCAAGCTGCAAGCACACAGATTAAGAGATCAGAAAAGGGCTGAAGTATATAGAAATACATGGTCATCTGCATTTAAATGCAGAGGGTATCTCTGTGTTTGGGTGTGTGTCACAGTTCACCTTTAAAGACAGGACATATTTTCCAAACTGTGGCTGCCCCTTCTCTGTTATATTGGCCCAGGGCAAGTTCCATGTAGAACAATGGCATTCCCGCAATAAACAAGAAAAGAATATAGGGAATCAAAAAGGCACCTAGAAGGAGAGAAATGACACAATTTGAATACTTTTCTATGAATTACTTTCTAACAAAACTGTTTGCTTCCTAAATGTAAAACATGTCACAAGGGTGCCTGATACTGAAATAAGTGACAAACAAAACAATATATCTGAAAAGGAGAATGGGAAAGAGGAAATGGTAGGGGGCTCGACATTCTTGGAAAAGTCACACACCATAACATACAAGGCTCATGGCTATTTTCACGCTATGTCTCAGTAGCACACCCACCAAAATGGAAATAACCTCTCACAATTGACTTGCTCTTGACATTGTCCATCACAAGTGACACATTATCCACAGTAATGAATACATTTTGCTGAGGGCCAATATGATTGACAGTTCGGTGGTAGAGGTGACCACTGAGACCACAGAGCACAACATGTTGATTTTAGCCATTTGAATGGATATGCAGACAAACAGAGGACAGGGCACACTTTCTAGTGAGCGCTCTGTTGTCATGAGTGTTGAAGGTAAAATGACACTGTTTAACAATCCTTTGTTGGTTAAACCACACACACATTGTACTTTTTTTCTCTCTCACTACTGTACTGTGGTCAGTATTGCTGAAAATAATCAGTAGTCCATTACAGTCTAGTATTCACACAAATTGAAAAAAAAAATCTGAGCTCAGACACTTGTTTTTAACGTTTCCGTTGGCACAGCCAAGTAAACCTCACAGTATATTTCCAAGTACATATTAAAAAAACAAATTTCAGAAAACAATTTATAATATTTTAGAAGTGGATGCTGAAATGTTAATGAGTATAATGACAATATGAAACATTACAGCTCAGTTCTTTAGCTATAGTGACTTCATAAATACACCTATAAAACTTCATGAAATGATTTCACATAATAATAAAGCCAGTGTTCTTTGAGACCACGTTTGCTTTGATTTTGAAACATTTTTAAGAGAATTATCATATGCATTTTTAATATTGATGATCTTGTACTCAGTGAGCACCCACAAGAGAGTTTTATTTTTTATTTTTGGTAATTTTTCATTATCTGTTTGAACTGTATCCTCATCAGCCGAGTGCACTTACCCCATTATACAACTGCCATTATATATTAATAACAAAGCTAAAGGTAAATCTGATGATTCAGTATATTTAAGCATCTTTATATCCACGCTGACCAGAAATACATAGCTCACGTACTCACCCCCTCCATTTTTGTAGCACAGATAAGGAAATCTCCAAACATTGGCCAGGTCAACCGCAAAGCCAATAACCGACAGGAGAAAGTCTATTTTCTTGCCCCAAGTTTCACGGTTGTCCTCGGAGGATGATCCGGGCGGACCTGCGCGGTGACCAGGGGTGGGAATGATGGAGGAATTAGTGTACTGGACGCCATTCTGGTCCTTCACTAGTATCAGTTCTACCTCTTTTTTCTCCACATTGCACTGTTTCAGCGGGGCCACCGACGAGAGCTTGTGTTCTGGCATAACCTGGATATTCATCTTCTCTGCTGTGCGTACGACACACACACACACACGCCGGCGTGGTGCTCTCACGGCCCCCTGCGGGTTCTGGCAGAGGTAACGGTCTTGATGGTGCGCTTGGCTAAGGACCGCTATCCCGTCGACAAAAAGCGGATAAGCAAGTGTTCTCCGCCGACACTACAGGTGACACCTCCGTGTACATGAACTGAAAAGGAGAAACAGAGAGTTCAGAGAGATTTGGCGTTCGTGCGTAAAGTTTCGGTACAGTTACGCACAGCGGGGAACTTATTAGAACTGAAAAGGGGGGAAAGGCGACATTATTCGTCCTGTAGCAAACAGACCTACTGTCTCTGTGATACTAATATTAGTAAACCATTAAGAAAAAAATATTGTATCAGCAGTCTTATGTGCAGTCATACCAGGTGAAAAAGTGAAACATACTTCAGAGTAAAATCCTCCCTACGTCACTGCGCGCACTGAGCGCGTTTTGCGCTGAACAATCCACTTAACAATTAACTGAAACACTACTCATAAGGACAATTAGAAAGATAAATGGGTGTATGTCACCGTCGCTAAATTAAAACGCTTCCCCCATACTTGGTAAAGTTAAAGACACCACTCCATGGCCCGATGCTGTTGTTGTCCAGACGCATCTGAGGGAAGACTGCCCATTCTGAAGGAACTTTAAGACTCGCCTTCTCCAGCAGACACGATATAAAATGCGAGCTTTTAAATCGGTTTCCTCTCTCTCTTCCACGTGATATTTTATAATTGAACACTTTCTCTCCAGTTTGATGTCTACTCGGCGTTATCGCTTTTTGAGTCATAGCTCAACTTTCCATAAACTTGTGCGTCTGCGTCTCACTGGCCAGCGGTTGTAAGTTTGCTCCACGTGGAACGGAACTTACAGTAGCCTATAAGATGACTTACTTTTTATATGTACAAGAAGAAAAAAAGAAACAAACACAAATTTTCACAATACAAACTTTTTAAAATGTGGCTGCTGATTTGATGATTAAATCTTCCATGATAAGAAAAGGGCGAAACGCTAGATCATTTATTTGCATTTCTGATTGGTGCTTGGATTCAACATCATCCAAGAGACAAACGATCGCTTTACCTTCAGGTTTTTATAGTACATAAATTTCACATACACCAAAACTTCTTTTTTATGTTTTAATTTGGACTTTATCTGTTTCTTCTCTGCACTAAACAGATTGAATTACAGTTTTCTAAGAAGACATAAAAGCATTGTGCCCCATGTGTAATTCAATTCTAAAGCAGCTTTTGCCAGGGGCAATGATTTCTATTAGATATGGTTGATCAGTTCATCCCATTAAAGTCAATGAATGTCCTCTTTGCTCTCCAGTGCTTGTTTTATAAAACCCTAACAGGGTTGGTTTGGGGCGTTTTGTTTGTGAAGATTGAATAACTGCAGTGATGGTAAGGCAAAGGACCAGGTAACAAGGTAGGATAATGTGTTATTACTGTTGTTTTCCCCTGAATTAGTTCTATTCTTTTGCACTTTATTTTGCAATACCAGTTACATTTGAATATGCCATCTCTAGCCAAGACTAAAACTGACCACAGTTGACAAAATTGCTTGTGTTGTGTTAACATTTTCTGTATATGATAAGGAGTGCATTTCTCAGTAAGTAGTTGTGTTATGGTGTGTATTCAGCAAGTGGGCTTCTTCAAATCTTAAAGCATTTTAAGTACAACCCGAATTCCAGAAAAGTTGGGACGTTCTTTAAATTTGAACAAAATGAAAACTAAAAGACTTTCAAATCACATGAGCCAATGTTTTATTCACAACATAACATAAATAACATAACAAATGTTTAAACTGATAAATGTTACAATTTTTTGCACAAAATGAGCTCATTTCAAATTTGATGCTTGCTACAGGTCTCAAAATAGTTGGGACAGGGGCATGTTTATCATGGTGTAGCATCTCCTCTTCTTTTCAAAACAGTTTGAAGACATCTGGGCATTGAGGTTATAAGTTTCCAGAGTTTTGGTGTTGGAATTTGGTCCCATTCTTGCCTGATATAGGTTTGCTGAAGAGTTTGTGGTCTTCTTTGACATATTTTTCATTTAATGATGTGCCAAATGTTCTCTATAGGTGAAATATTTGGACTGCCGGCAGGCCAATTCAGCACACAGACTCT
>VUQH01056160.1:5313-23658 GCA_015106775.1 Etroplus canarensis | reverse complement strand
TTTTTTTTTTTTTTTTTTTTTTTAGAAAAAAAAAAGAATTTTCTGATATCTTGTATTCACCCAACCCTATTTCTTCAACACTTCCTTCTCTCTCTCTTGCAGATGTGAAAGTTTTTGTTCACTAAATATTCTTTCGTGAACTCTGGATAGTTTCGGCTCGCTTGGTCAGGAATATATTAATTTTTTACTGAATAGCACGCAAGGCATAGGTGTTTCATTAAAGAGAAGTAAATCTCACATAGTTTTTTCCTTTCTTTCAAATGCACCTTTAAAGCACCCAATTCCCTCTAGGATGTTACACTGTTCTTCTGTCCTGTGAGGTGGGAGATTGTAATCATTTCTCTTTGTGTCTTTTTAGTGACAATTTTAACCTAAAAGTTAAAAAAAATCACTTCAGCTTTTCCAGAGAAATTGTAGATAATTCTGTCATTTTCAAAATTGCAAATTCACAAAAAAATGGCATCATTTAAAGATGTAGTTTAATGCTTCATGACCTGGGGTTAGTTGCTGTCTTGCCAAGATTAAGATAAGAAGATTAACACCCTTCACATGTATGTTTAGTAAATATGCCATTACTACTATACACCAGGTAGCTTAGCTTAGCATAAATATCAGAAGCAATTGGAAAGTTGAACCTGTGATTTGATGTGGAGTAATGCTTGAACGACTGGCTTAGAGTAGTGACTTCACAGAATCCCCATCTGTTCAGAGTGGAATAAAGCCTGAAAAACTAGGGTAATGTGGAGATTGTAGTGCATTGGTATTTTTGAAAAAGGCTACTTTGGTTTAAGCATGATAAATTATCTTCTTCACTGCGGAATGTAGTAATATGTGTGGTCAGCAGCGGTCCCTCTAAGCTGCGCGCTTGCGTACTCGTGCACTGCTCCGGCGTCCTCCGCGCACAGCAAGTCTATGCAGCGCACATGCAAGCGCGCAGCTTAGAGGGAACATTGGTGGTCAGAGACCCAACAGGTTGCAGATGTTCATGAAATGTAGCGGCTTGTGCAACATTAAAAGTCAAACTTTGCAATCATTATTTTTGGTAAGTGCTCCCCTCATCACTTTTACCCTGTCAAAATTCACAAACACAACACAAGCTGGTACTTAATGTAAGTGTACTAATAGAAATATGGAAGTTGAGAACAGTTTGTGACTGCATGCTTACCTTCAGTTCATGATCATGTATTTATATAGGTCTGCATTAAACATAATTTGCATAAAATAACTGATTTGATTCACCATCAGCTGTCACATAGGTGACAGGAGATAAAGTGCAGATATTCCTTTTGTGTTTTAGCATGAGGACCAGCCTGTTTTTTTAAGGACATTTTCCAAGATCAAGAGATGCAGCTGTCTCTGACATGTTTCTGCAAGTTTGTTTCTGGGCGTTGACCCAGTTTCCCAGCTGACAGGGTCATAAACAATTCTATAGATTGATAAGAGGGAACAACAGCCCAAAACACAACTCTACTGTCTTCATGTACTGTAGAGGAGTCAAGAGAGTCCATTATGCAGTTTAACGGAGTGCTAGTCATGTGGGACAGGTCTGTACAAAATGTACCTGGCCTGGCTGACTGCAGTTCTTTGGGGGATCTAATGTAGAAGTGTTCTCATTCTAGAAAAATGACCAAATCTGCCTTCTGCATGGGTACATCCCCACTGCAGGTTTATTAGATTTTCCTCTGTATTTGATAAAACGTGATGTAACAGTTAGAAGCTGCATTCACGCTAAATCCTCACTATGAAATGAAATGTTACCTTATCACTTTGAGCAATATTTTTAAAATTATTTTTTAATGTTAGGCTTTGAAGCCCAGTGAAAGAATGATGGGAAATCAATTAGAGAAAGGGTTATAATCTCGCTATCTGCCAAGTATTGTAGGTACATTTGGAGCAGGACCAAAGAGAAGTCTTGTTGATCCATTGTCTTTCTGCCAGGCTATAATGATATGCTAATGCTGCAGTTATTTTCCCTGTCAAACAACAAAACTTTGTCTGAGTATGCAAGGGCAGAATGACACTTTGCACGTTTAAGAAATAGATGGATTGCTAAAATTACTGCTCAAATGGTTACCGTGGCATTGTAATGATCACTTGCTCTTCACAAATTTGGCCTGTTCACTTCTAAGACTCACAAATTATTTGAGAAAATGTGAAAGCAGCATCAGGAGTCTACCTCTCTGCCAGGTACTGTACTGCACAGGCTCTCTGTATGTCTCAGGGTAATAGAGGCTGTATTTTCTGCCTGTAAAGCCTCCGGCAGTCTCTCTCCTGCGGTTGAATCCTTTGAGACAGGTGGTGTGTAGTCGGTGGATAGTGTCTGCTTTAGGTACAGCAGCTGAGTGGTACACAGTGACTCAGCCCAGCTTTCAACCCCCTCAGGGCTTTTCCCCCTGCTGTGCCGTGGTTCTGACAGCTCCCCTCTTGCTGTTTCCCCTCCTTCATCATAGCTTGGCATTACTACGTTGAACTGTGGTCACTTTTTAAAAAATCACCTTTTGACGTTGTATGTTTTTGGGACCTGCTTTTCCACCCTATCTTGACATGATAGCTGCAAAAAAACTTCAAGCAGAATCTGAGTTTCTCACCTGTGTCTGAGCAGAGCCGTCCGTATTCCATCTGATGTGTTGGGAAAAAGCTCAGAGCTTTTTTGGTTATCACTGCTGGGAGATTTTCATGTTTTATTCATGTGTCGCCACTTCTTGTCGTGTGTCTGTAAGCATTTGTCTGAATATGCCCTTTGTACAGCAGCACAAGTTTTGGGAAAAGCAGTGATAGAAAGTGGATAAGTACATTTACTGGAATACTGTGCTTAGAGGACCAGCTCCATAACTGTAAGGCCAAACTAAACAACCTTGGGTTCCATTTTGAAATATAATACACTTCTAATCACCAGGCTGCAGTGACATTTATAAATTTAATACCAGTCTTACAACAATAAATACTGATGTTATTGTACCAAGTTCTAAAATTTCTCAAGTTTACCTCTAACAAATTTGATGCAAAAGAAATGAACCAAACAAGGTAGCATCTTCATTAACGAAGCCTTCAGATTAGGCGTGAGTGATCTGTATTGTCCCCCAGTGCACCCCCTTCTAACTGTCTTGTTTCTTGTATACAAGGTCAAAATATACTCAGTATCAGCTGAAAACAGTAGCTCATTTTCTACATCAAAGTACTACAGAACCACACTGCTTACAGAAACTGCCATCTGTCCTGCACTGTTAGTCCTACTATCCACATTGGTTGTTAACAGCTTCCCATCCCAGGGAAAGAGAAAGAGGCACAGCTGTCTGTTAGGGCTGCAGCCCTGGTTCACAGCAGGTGGCATAATAACATCTTTTTTCCAGCAGGTGACTGCCAACAGGTGAAACTTAAGCACACTGTGACCTCACAAAACACATGTATACACTAATTATGACGATATACCATGCAAATGTCTATTGGGATAAAATGATAAAGTGACGACATTTTATATTCTAAAGGTCAGGTCTGGAAAGATGGACATAAACTGCAACCTCACTGGTTGGCCGAGGTATGCGGCTGTTAATTCTGTTTACTTTAAATGCCTCTATATTTCAGAACAACAAGAACAAGCAAAGAGACTACTAATGTGCCATAACTTTTTAACTAGCTCCTCATGGTCACCATGCAGCCATACAAGGTGTATCCCTGAAAAACCCCTATTTCTTCGTGAATGCTGACCTGACCCGACCCCATTTGTCATGTAAGGGTAAATACCATGCTCATTGTTTTGTTTTTTTTTTTTGGTAATGCAAATTGGATGATTTAAGAACCAACATATGCAGCAGTCAAGTTGATTGCATAATATCCCTGTAAGTTTTTACTAATTTCAGGAATGGCTACAGCAGACAGCAAAAGCGGCAGATACAACATGGTGTCACCAACAAAGTCTGTCTGTATTTTTAAAATATAAAATGTAGTCAGTTCCAAATCTCATATAGGTCTGCCACTGTGACAAAATATCAAAATCCCGCATCAAATTGCTTTTAAAGAAAGAAAGAAAGAAGTGCATTAAGGCACTTGCATAAAGGATTTGTGGTGGCATGATGTCACCATGAAAGCATATGATCCCACGATCAATTCAGTTTTCATTTTGTGCAGATCGGATGAATAGTCATAGCGATATGGCTAAAAATGTAACGAAAAATTTACGACTGACGCCACTTGGAAGCCAATCCATGCTTTCAGAATGCCTGAAAATTGAATCATTCCAGATCTCACAGAGGTCTTTCTCTGTGCCATATTTTTAAAAAACCCTGTATTGCACTATTGCAATGACACAAAGGATTGGCAGCAGCAATAGCACTTATGATTTTCAGGGATGTAATCAGTACTGCTTACTAAAACCTTTTTGGCTTTTGGACTATGGATGGACATGTTTATTCAGCCATTCCTTCATCTATTTATTTCACTACCTATCCAATTGTAGCTGAGGAATATCAGACCCAGATGACAGTGGGTGCGAGGCAGGGTCCTACTTGGACAAGTCACCAGTCAATCAAAGCATTTTGGAAGATCCTTTGTTACCTTTCAGATGTCTGTGAGCTACAACATACTTTTATCCTTTGGACTCTTGTTTGAGAGCCAAGTGATCATATTTCATGAAATGACTGGAGAAAAAAAGAATACTTCACCTGTATCAAGTTATGCAGATTTAACTTATAATACTTCTTTGTTTTAAGTACATCATTTTTATGTTTACTTACTTTACCTAACAGTGTTTGAACAGTTTGTTCTTCACAGAAAATGGAGAAGCTGTCCAAGGCTCTGTCAGGGCTGGGTGGGCCCTAAGTTGGACAAGTGAAGCCAGGAGAGGCAGACCATGGGGCCCAATGCTGATGGCAATGTGCCCAGAGGCATGGCATGGAGAATGGGGGGGTTGAGACATACTTGCCACACTTGAAAGTCTCAAAGTAGGGAGATTTTCAGCCAGAGTGGATTCTGGGCTTGGCTTTCCCACAAAATGTTTAGATTCAGCAAACAAAATGTAACTCTGTGTTACAGTTTTTGTGCACTACTTCAAAGACTTTTTCGGAAATAAACATACATTTGTACAACATTCTTGCACACCTCAAGTCTTATTGGCCGGTGCTTGGGACCAAATACCTAATGAACTTTTTTTTACAAGGTATGCATTCTTCTCTTTTCAAATATACATCTATCCCACATATGGGCTTACCTTTGTGAAAACTAGAAGCATCTGCTGAACAACATTGTGTTTCTCTCCTTGGACTCAGGACTCACACTACACCCTTACAAATAAGTACACAGCTTTCATCTCTGAATTTAGAGAGCCTGGGGCCCAAATAGGTGTGAATATGAATCTCTCACTGAGTGATTAGGCACCTCTCTCACTGACTGTAAGCCAAAACAAAGGCATCGTTTGTTGTTCTCCTGGGAAAATCATGAGGTTTGTAAGTGTGGGTTGCGATTGTCAAGGTACATCCATCTCTTTACCCAGATAACACAGCCTTTCTTACGCCTCCTCCCCTCCTCATCATCACCTTGGAGGCAGAAAACTAACCATCATCCACACTGGCTACTCAAGACAGCAGGGGACAAACAGGAGAGAAAGCTGGAAGATGTTTTAGAACAAGTGTACCCAATTTGTATTCAAACCCAGACACTTCCAGGCTTTTTGTCAGAGGGCACTGAACTGTCTGTTTCTATTAAAGACTGCACAGCCAGGCTCAGCTATACAAGACAAATGGCAACAAAGTTCTGAAGTGAACAATTACTTATGTGTCCTCTACAGGGGTCACAAATATTTTTGGATTGGATCAATACGCATGTTTGAAGAATCGATGGTGCAAACCACAGACAGAGGCAGAAACATCTTATTTGGCCATTTCCATCCTCCATTAACACCAACTGGGTTTTTACCACAAATATGCTAGATATTTGAACATGCAGCAGTCTGCTGAGGTGAATAACAAATGTCCTGTAAGTGTTTGAGCCAGAGAAGGAAGAAGCAAGCAGGTGGCCTCGGCTCACTCAGGACTAAGGCTTTGATTCAATGCTTGATGGCACGTGTTCCTGAAAGTCGCTCTTATGATCATCATAGCAACAACATCCGAGCATTGCGAGGCAAGCTCACCACAGTGACCAACTTCTCCTACATTTTAATGCCAAACTGCACTAGTAACCACCTCACTCTCAGGATATTTTCATAACGGGGTTTCATTGGCTAACAGCCACGCTGGAGTATTGAATGATTGACTGACATCTGCGTTGGCAAAAGTTGAATTTCTCCCCACTTACAGAGCAAGCAGTGCAAGCAAAGTGAAGCAACAGACCTGCAGTTCAATTCAGCAATGCATGAAATCACGCCATTCAAAGTGAATGAGAAGCAAGAGTGTTAAAGCCTGAAATGCACTTGTATGAATCCTGCTAAAAAGTGGCAGATAACATTTTTTAGAGATGGCTTCTAAGACTAATCAACTAAATCAGAAAAAAACTCTATATCAGAAAAAGTTACCATTTCTCTGGTGCATGTTGAGTACACTGTTTCAGGTGTAGTAATACTCAGCACTCCAACTTGGTAAAGTAGTGTATGATTTTGGATATGGCTACTGTGTGAACTACAGTCTACAATCAGGTATTAAGACATATACTAACTGGGATCTATGTGCACTATAGAGATCATCAAATTTGGGACGAACTTTGGCTTCTTTTTCCAACTGGCTGGTGTATCCTTATGGGAAGCGTTGCTGACCCAAACACTCATACATGTTAATAGCCTGCAGCTGCACACACAGCTGTCTGGGGTTTGGATCTGGGAGTGATAAACCAAGACCAGCTCTCTCTTTCACTTAGCAATGAACTCACCTCCCATATTACAAGATCATCTGTTTTTATCTCTCATGATCTGTCTTTACCAATGTTTCTGAAAACCTGCTGAACTGAATGAGACAGTTTGACAATTTATCTTCAAGAAACCAATTTAAAACCAAACGTGGAGCAGAATTCCTTAGGAAATCATCTCTGACGTCTGCCCGGGGAAATTAAAAAGTTGCAGCCCTTATTCGATTGTTCAAGACAGCTGATAATTTTTTGCAGTTGTCAGTGTCATTTTGGCACCATTACAATCACCAGAAAGAGTCCAAGAAGTAAAATAAATGAGGAAACTAATGCATTGCAGAATTAATGAGTTTAATTAAACTTACATAGTTTGAGAAGTAGAGAAACCTGTGAGCCTTTCACTTGTCCTGTCGGAAAAGAAATGATGCAGAGCTCAGATTTAATATTTCCTCTGCTAAATCTGCATAATTAAAAATTTACACAGTAGGTGAAAAAGAAATCAGTATAATGCAATGCAAATATTTGCCATGCTTGAGCTCTGATTGATTGGACATTACACAAAATGGGAAATACTACATCTACTGAATCCCCCATTATGATGGGATTTTTGGAAAGAATCAGCCATCTGTTCTGCGACATGCCACTGTGTAGGTCTCATTTTCTCCAAACCAAAACTGCCGGAGAGGCGAGAAGTTTGTGTTGTAAACAATATTTAATATTGATTTCCTGTGAGTGGCTGAAGTTGCCGCTGCTGAATGGAAAGAGGTGGAAGCAATTACCGTCTGGGACTTGGATGTGGCTCCCAGTTTGTCAACAGATGTATGAAATGTATGCTGGGACAGCTTTGGCAGCGATAAGCCTGGGGAATGGTCTTCTGTTTCTCTTTGTCTCTGTCTGTTCGGTATGTACTTCAGGAGAAAAGAGTCTGAAAATATATATTTCCTTGTGTGCTTCTGTGGGAACGTGGATTTTTCAGTGCATTCAGTCTTTTTATTTGCTGGCTTGTGGGTGTGGGTGCCTGGAGGCCATAGGTGGGAGGATATTATGGGATTTGGCGAGTTTTAAAGGAGTTTTTAACAATATTTTTAACCACATGTTTTTGGAGAACATTAAACAAAAATCTCAGTTATGTTTACACCAGCTCACTGGGAAATTATCTAGATCTCAGTGAAAAACATGTGTAATGCTTGTTTTTGTTTAAGAGGGTTTCTGTTACTCACATTTTAAGTATTTATGGCTTCAGCAAATTGGCTTGATTATAAGGAGTTTCAGAAGTGGATATGAGGGCGGCTCTCAGGGCTGGAAAATTGACCAACTGTGCAGTGTGACAACCACACTACGTGTTGTTGGTTGAATTTATAACCATGATGGATTAGACACAGTAATTTGATGAGATAGCTGGCAACAATATTAGTTGAAAGACTTTTTGTTTTAGCAATAAAACACAACAGAATACAGATTTTTGATACCCTACAGTTTTTACTTATTTTTTTCAAAGTCTGTTGAAACCATGTAAAAACGGACATTTTAGTCAGCGAGAAAGCGTATTGACATTTAGTCAAGAAAAATACTTCAATATACAAAAAAAAATTAAAAAGTAAATGCTAAACTATAAAGGAATTAAATGTAGCAAGATGTGTTTGTACAGTTCATTTTTCATTGCATTTATACTTCATATATTCATATCTACATGTGCAATTAAAAAAAATCAACTATGGTGCAATCAGAAATATTCAGTGTGCAATACAAAATGAAAACACAGCTTCTAAATGTACTTTTCATGTTTATAAATGTTACAAGCAAACATGTTTTTATATGCACACACACGCGCACGCACGCACGCGCGCACACACGCACACACACACACACACACACACACACATAATTGTTAGTTGCGGTTGTGTTCTTTTCTTTTCCCAAGCATTTTTGTCACCATGTTAAACACACTTTGAAGACATACACTAAATGGAAAAACTATTGGGCCACCTATACATTACGCCTACAGGAGCTTTTCTGACTTCTTGTTATTCATAAGCATTAATATAGAGTTGGACCCCCCTTTGCAGTTGTAACAGTTTCCACTCTTCTGGGAAGGCTTTCTTCAAGATTTTGGAGTCTGTGGGAATTTTTGCTCATTCATCCAGAAGAGTATTTGTGAGGTCAGACACTGATGTTAAACAAGAGGGCCTGTCTCACAATCTCTGTTATATAGGTTCATTCCGAAGGTTATAGATGAGGTTGAGGTCAGGGCACTGTGCAGATCAGTCAAGTTCTCCCACAACAAGCTGATCCAATCGTGCCTTTACGGAGCTTGCTTTTTGCACTATGGCACAGTCATGCTGGAACAGAAATGAACATCACAAAACTGTTCCCATGAAATTGAGAGCATAGAATTGTGACGCTCCCAGCACACAGTTTTTATGCTGATGTTAATACCAGAAGAGGTTTGAAACTCTGCATTTAATGAGTCAGCAAAGCACTGGTGAGTTTTATACACTATGTACCTCAGCTAACCCTTGCTCTGTAATTTTACATGATCTGCCACTTGGTGGCTGAGCTGCTTTGATTACTAATCACTTCCACTTTGGAATATAGTAGAATGGACGAAATCTCACCAGATGACTTGTTGCATTGGCGGCATCCTTTTACAGTGCAATGCTGGAATTCAGTGAACTCTATAGAATGACCTATTTCACAAATGTGTGTAAATGCAGACTGCATGGCTAGATGTTTGAGTTAGTACACCTGTGGCAATGGGACTGAAAAAGACATTTGAATTCAGGGATTAGGAGGTTTGGCACAATACTTTTGTCCATATTGTGCAGAAGTCTAAAATAACAAAATGATACTTCATGTGAGACAGCTAACAGGAGAGAAAGGGGCATGATGAGAGTTATTGAAATTCGATTTTCTCCTTTTCATCACTGGTCATACACAGTATTTCCTTCGATTAAAACAAATATACACAGTTTTATGTCCCAGTGTTTTTCTAATGCAGTGAATGCACCTATGCTATTATATCTGTCATGTTAAATTGGTGAATATCAGTCTGTCTGATATTTTAAAATACGATATTCTTGCCCCCTGACACTCCTCCTCAAACAGCTGGAGCCTTTTAACTGTGGGAAATAGCAGGTTTGCTGGGCTAAGAGTTGGACCCTCCTGCATGTGTTTACACAGCACTCAGCTCAGGGGACACTGGGAGTGGAGATGGTTGGCAGGGTGGAGGGGTTAGATGCTGATGGATTAACAGGAAGGATGAGGACAGGTCCAAGGGCCCCCGTCTGGCCTCGCCTGGAGTCTCGAGCCCAGAGTGAAAGTGCCAAAAAAAACCAAAAAAATCCCCACATTTTATACACCCGTACAGGCACTCAATCTCCACCTGCTGACATACACATCAACCCTGTAGAGACACACATATTCATATACACACTCTTAGAACCTTTTCCACACTAAAGGGAATCAATCTTCAGTTAAAGGGGTGCTGCCTACCAGCAGCCCTGATATTTGTAACACGAGTACATTGCTTGTCACTGATGACCTTTCGGATCGATTGATTTGAGAGTTTACAGTCTTCAGTTAGCCCGAGGCACCTATGCCAATCAATGTTTAAAATGATCATGATTTAACCCTCAGTGTTATTGTAGTAGTGCTAAATGGAAAGTATTCTTTTTTATGTTCTATTGTGATAAAAACAAATTTGTCAAATAATGTTTTAGATGAGTCAGATAATGGGCAAAATCATGAGATGTAACAAAACCCAGGTTTTGTTACTAGAGCTTGTTTTAAAGAAACCCATCCATTGAGACCTGACCAAAACAACTATTGTAAGATTAGAATAGCATATAATTTCTTTGCCTTGCCTTTACCATTATGACAACTTTTACAATATGGTCTGTCTTCCATGAACGTCTGTCTGCTCTTTGTTTCATTCCACTGAACCTGAATGAGGACAGCAGCAGAATACCAATCACACTTCCACATACACTGGACTGTAACCAGTGATTGTGCTGATTAATTTCTTAATCATGCAATCATTTTTCTATAAATGTAGCTATTTAATATAACTAAGTATATAATTTCAAGACCATTTCTGTAAACAGCTGCTTTTGGAAAGCACAGACAGTCATCAGTTGCTTGACAGTGAAATGAACAATCATATTAGAATACAAAATTCCTTTGACTTATCCAGTGTAGATCCAAGTATTCTTCTTCAGCAGAAAACATTGTTCCATGTGACAGTAGATCTGGCTTTCAAAAAACAGTTTGGCTTTGGATGTAAAATATTTGCAAAAATCAGCCCTAGTTCCAATAAGGTATGGACACTGTAAAATAGAAATAAAAACACAACGCAATAATTAATGCAATAATTAACCCTTTTTTTAAATAATGCATTTGCTTATGAGAGTTGCAAATCATTGCATTGTGTTTTTATTTCTATCTAATGAAAAAAAATATTTTAGCAGCATTATCTATCCATCCAACCATCCGTCCATTTTCTTCCCCTTATCCCATTCAGGTTTGCAGAGGAGCTGGAGCCTATCCCAGCTGCTATAAGGTGAGAAGTGGAGTTTGGTAGTAGCATTATTTACTTATTGAAAAATGGCTGTCAAACATTGGAAGAGTCCATCTTAAGATTGTCCAAAAACTCCAATTCATATGGCTGCACCTGCTGCTATTGCACATTTCCAGTAACTCTAGGTCCTACAGCAGTGGTAGTAAACTTACAGCCTGTTGTCCAAATGAGGCCCACCATCTAATTCTACAAATAAAATTCATTAGAGAGTTTCCAGCTTAGTTTCATGCCATATACGCCCTCTTTAAAATGCAACTGCAGCACAACATATTACATGTCAATCACTGTACTAAGTTAAAGCAGTTATTAAAACATGTCATTAAAAATAATGGGTTATGGGCCTTTTAATGTTCATTCATTTTATCTGATCAGTAGTGTTTGGTTATTAACTGGCCCTGGTCACCTGTCAATTTTGCAGAAACGACCCCCAGGCAAAGCACCTCGAGTATCCCTGACCTACAGTCATCCAGTCTCCCTCAGACTCTATTGATCACCTGTCAGGAATCTAATGAAAGGCAATGATCAATTGCCATTATAGATTTATGGTAATTATATTTGGTTTTTTAGTGTCTAACTGAAGCACTTCAGCTCAGTGATATTTACATGTCAAAGTAGGAAAAGTGCAGGACAATCATTAATCATAAGGTTAATGATATCTGAATTCCATTTAGGAATTTAAGGTCCTTGTATTGTTCAAGCTGGCTCAGTGTTAATGAGACACTTGCACATCAGTGTTCAAGGGGATTTATTTTGTTTGTTTTTATTCTTGAGCTCTACCAGAGTACCTTTGCATGAATCAGCCCCTTATCATCTGTCTGAAACAAACTATTTTACATCCTCCTTCCTTTAAATCAACTTTTCTTCCCCTTGTAAAATAAAGCTTTGAACAGCACTTGGAAATAGATGTCATGATCGCAGTGTCCACTCTCTTTAGCATCATACAGATACAAGAGTATAAAGAAGCTGTTCTTAAGCAGTCAAAGCAACCTGAAGCCAGGACTTTTCACTCATATGCATACATACTTGTACATACACAGACCAGTGCATACCTTAAAGAGCCACTTTAATATGAACACCTTTCCTCCCATAACAATTGTCTGTGCAAAAATTAAACCTCAGCTTGTACAAAAGACAAATACATCAGTCAGCTGTTTTATATGTGCATTACCTTGACTTTACTGAAAATGCAGTGACTTAGTTCAGTCCAAACTGTATGTGCTTTTAGAGAAATATTTATGTTTTCACTTTGTATGAGCAGTTATGTAGTTGGCCAAAAATATACAAGGCGGGAATGAGTCAGTGAGTTCATGACCTGAAATCTCCTTTGAGGCTAAAGCAATGGAGAGATCCTCTCTTGGAAGAAGCTTGGAGACGCTGAGCATTTTGAAGATACTAAGTGGACAAAAAGAGGGATTATGGTGTTGAGTACATCTCAGGTGTTAGATTTGTTGATGTCATTGTTTATAGAAATTCTGTTGGAGAGTGCATGAGCCTGCAGCATGAAGCCGAGGCTTTTGTTTGTGAATGAAAGTGAAATGAAAGCTTTTGTCCTGCCTATTCACCAGGACTGATGTGACCACTTCGAATTTTAAGCTATGTTAGGCAGGTACTAAGGACTGTGGGAACAGTGAAAGGACTGCTTTAGTGTTTTCATGCAGAGATTTCGGCAGAGTGAGAGCTGGTAAGGTTTCTTTTTCTCAATGGGGGTTTCAGCTGGTGATCTGTAAGAATGCAGCTATATTACCACAGGTAATGGTCTCTACTGGAAGGAGAACAAATAATCTGTTGCGGGACATCTAGTGTTCGGTGATACATTGCCTGGCAGGCCCAGGTTCTCTCATAGTGGAGCGGAAAGAGAGCCAACAGCAGAGGTTCATTGTCCTACAGTCTATCACTCAATCTCCTGAAATATGAGACAGACACTGTGCTTCACTGGAATCCCGAATCCCTGAACATGTGTCACTCAAGAAGCACTTTTCTCTATGTGATCTTCCTGCCTGTAGCTCTGTGCGCCTGTCTGTTTGTCTTATTACTAAAGAATTTGTGTACACTTCCTGCACTGACCAATGCCAGTGCCAAGACAACCAACAATTACATAAAGAAAGCCATGGCGGTGACAGCAGACTCCACAATGGTTGACTCCAGCACTTAAAACCCTGTATTTTGGGGTTTGAGACAGTGTGCTCAGGCATTTTTCTGTGTGCTTTGTGGCTTAGCCTACTTGGATTTTTTTGTCCCTTGTTTTAGTCAGATTTGAGCTCAGATGGAACATTAGCAGCTCACCACAAAGCCGCAACAAAAAACTTTTATGTTCCTCAAGGTTAAAGCCTTGATTAAAAATCACTGGACCTGAAGCAGCACTGCCTCCTAATTCCGCCTCATTTTCTTTCCCTTTGACTTCGCTTCTTCCTCTATCATGCAGGCCTGACACCTGTCCTCTTCACGGACGCCATGTTTCCCCAGGCAGTGTGCATGCAATATTAGTCACCTTCTAATTTATTCTCTCCACCTCCCTTTCCTACAGATTGTAATTAACACTTTCACAGTTCAAAAATTGTTTTTTATTTATAGGCCCCCCTGCTCACTTTCTCATTTTTCAGCAAAATAAAGGAGTGCTTGCTCACAACATGCTGGTTTCCTAATTTTGGTGGTGCCAGCAGCCATTCTGATAAAGTTTATTGTGTTGTACACAACAAACATATCATCAGAAGTCAGTACAAGTCACTGTTTGTGTGATATGAAGTCTGTCCTTTAGCATTTTTATTCAGATTCAGAAAAATATCTGTGTTTTGTTCCTCTTCAATAGGGGCCGCGGGTCCTGACTAATTATTGAAGTGAGACATCAAAATTTGGTATAATAGCTCCAATGTGATATCTTCAACAAGCAGGTTATTATGTTTCAGGAAAAGCTTTTTATCTGTGAACCTAATCTGAACCTCAGGGGGTGTTTGTGCTGCCGTGTCTGGACTTGGAAAGATGTGACTAATTGTCAGCAAACCAAATCTGTGGTGAAACGAAGCATTCATGACAGGCAGGACACCAACTTGATGATTCTCTCCAGAGGGAAAGACATCAGACATTCTCTCAGAAAACCTACTTATGAATTAATTTTAGAGGCTTTTCTGTAAGAAAACCAAGTTATGTTCTTTTGTTCGTCTGTTGCACTACTTTAATTCATGTCCTGACTTGTCTTATGCATAGATTATGTCAGACTTAGATGTACAATATATATATGTGGGCTCATGCTTTAGGAGCTCAGTGAAACTGGATCTGGTTTACTGCCTCTGTCTCTACCTGCGTTTAACTTTCTCTTGCAGGCTGCTTTATAACTTTTATGTGTTTTTTTTAATGACAGGTTGCATTTTTAAGAGGGGATGTGTAAAATCCAAGATACCACAGGTCAGAAAAGCGCACTTTGCTTTGCATAAATATTTCAGACATTTGTATCTCTGGAATGCACTTGGAGGCAACAGTATGTTTTGCTGCTGGATTACTTGGTATCACACAATTTTGTGTATTTGATTAATAGAAGCAAAATAAGTTACTTTGATGTGTGAAATGGGAAGTGTTCGCTGTGGCTTATAAAATACTGTCAAGGCTTTTCCATTTTTATTTTTTGGAATTTCTTTGCAAGAAAGGTATAATTTTCCAAACCGACATACAGTTACTGGCCACTTTATTTAGATACTCCTGTTCAGCTGCTTGTTAACACAAGTATCTATTCAGAAAATTGCATGGCAGCAACTCAGTGCATATATGCATGTAGACGTGATAGAGATAACCTGCTAAAATTCAAACTGAGCATCAGAATGGGGAAGAAAGGTGATTTAAGTGACTTTGAATGTGGCATGGTTGTTGGTGCCGCATGGGCTGGTCTTAGTGTTTCAGCTATCTCTAGGGTTTGCAGAAAATGCTTCTTTGGTGCCAGAGGTCCGAGAATAATGGCCCGACTGCTTTGAGCTGATAGGAAGGCAACAGTAACTAAAATATCCACTCAATACAATCAAGGTTTGCAAAATGCACTGAATTTACAACATGTTGCACCTGAAGTAGATGGACTACAGTAGCAGAAGACCAGACTGGATGCCAGTCCTGTCAGCCAAGAACAGCAAACTAAGATTGAATTTCACACAGGCTCACCAAAATTGGACAATGAAAGACTAGAAGAACGTTGCCTGGTCTGATGTGCCTTGATTTCTGTAGCAAAATCCAGATACAAACCGATGTCAGAATTTTGCATAAACATGAAAACATGAATCCATCCTGCCTTGTATGAACAGTTCGGGCTGCTGGTGATGTAATGGTATGGGGGGAAATTTTGGAACACTTTGGACGCCTATGTTCAAATTTATCATCGTTTAAACACCACAGCCTGCCTGAGTGTTTTTGAACATGTCCATTCCTTTATGACCACAGTGTATCCATCTTCTAGCTGCTTCCAGCAGAATGACGCACTGTGTCACAAAGCGCAAATCATCTCAAACTTTTTTAACATGGCATTAAGTTCACTGTACTCAAACTACCTCCACAGTCACCAGATCTAAATTCAATAGAACACATTTGTGATGTAGTAGGATGATAGATTTGCATCATGGATGTGCAACTGACAAACCTGCAGCAAGTGCATTAGGCTATCATGTCAATGTGGAACAGAATCTGCAAGAAAAGTTTCCAGCACCTTGTTGAATCTACACTACAAAGAATTAAGGCAGTTCTAAAGGCAAAAAGGAGTCCAACTTGGCACTAGCAAGGTGTACCTAATAATATGGGAACTGAATGTATATGATTTATCACACAATTGCCGTTTTCTCTTTTCTCAGCATTTCAAATATCATGATTTGATGCACTTCCTGTATGTATTCAGTGTCAATTCAAATGAGATGTCTTTGGGTTTTGGGTTGTTTATCAGGCAAACCAAGTAATCTGAAGACATCACATTGGTCTCTGAAAGTTTGATGCACAATTTTGATCATTTTTAAAAAGGATAAATCTTTTCTAAATACAGTACAACCAACTGAATGAAAATGCTCATTCTCACTGCCTTCTTCATTCTCTGACCTCATCACATTGACTGAGATGGTGGGGTTTTCTTAGAGATTAATAACAGGCATGCAGCAAAAGGTCTTGAAACTATCTGAGGGGTCAGTTCAATTAAAGGTTGCTGTTGTTTTGGCTTGGAGGCAGAAAAGTCTTACCCATTGGTGTCCAAAAGGTCAGGCTTTAAAAATTTGTCCTTTGCCATTTTTGTGAATTAAACTCTGCTTCTTTTCATTAATCAAAGGATTTTGTATTGTGATACTCTAGTTTTACTGAATACTTCAGTGTTTGCTGGCATTACCAAAGCCTTGTAACACATGTGTGGTTGAGAGTGCTTCTTGTGACAAATGTCCCTAATCAGTTGTTGCTAATGAAGAAACTTAAAATAGAGTTGCAGTTTTTTAAAATATATTCATTATGGAGCTAGGAATTGTTGCAAGAAGTTGGAGGCTTCTGCAGTACAGCTACATTAATTTAATCTATGTTGGCCCTCGTGAGTCGATGTAAGTGAGCACAGTTCCGACCCCAAATACAGAAAGTCCTCCAAACTGCTTGGCAGAGTCTGCTGGTACACCGATAAAGCACTAAATTAAGCACTCTGACACCGAGATATAGAAAACCTTAGAAATCACTGCTGGATGTGTATTTTTCTACCTTTCTTGCTAAAGTAATGAACAATTCCAATGAAGCATTCCAAGTTGTCTGCTTGTCAAGTTTATAAGTCTCCTTTCAGCAGCAGTGCGTCAGGTGAGAACCAAGAGAAAAGAGGGTTAAACCAAAATTAAAGAAGCGGTGCAGACAGAATCTTCATGCTTTTCCTGCCTCAGCGTCCTTGAAAGGTTTTAGGTGGAACCAAATTATAGTCCCTCTGGTGTTTTGAATCACACGTGCTGACAGGCATGAGCCCGGCCAACAAGGGTGCTCGACAGAGTCAGGGTGAAGGTATGCAGGGGCTTTCAGAGGCAGTGAAAGAAATGCAGAGGAGAAAGATTTCCTTTCACACAAAAGCCAAGGAACAGTCTCATACTGAAGCTTCATCTTGCTGGGGGGGGTTATTTTAAGTGTCCCCCAGTTGTCTGCTCTCAGTCTCTTACCAAATGCTTGAGAAAAGACCCTGACTGTCCCCCGGACAATCAGATATTCTGTCATCCCTGCATCACAGACATGGTGTTCACAGGAGAAATGCAGGTGCATGCGTTGCTGTAAAGGGTGACTCATCATGGTTGTTCACAGAGGGACTTGCTGGGAAAAGAGCAGCCATTTATCAAGGCCCCTATGTTATGGTCCTGTGTACTTTAAAGCATCTACTGTTTGCCAGCTTTTCTCCATATATTGTGAAACTGTTCAGGATCCTTTAGAGGATGAAAATAGATGTTTATGCATCAGTGGAACAGTATGGGAAGGTGCCTCTTGGATTAGAACATTTAACTACTGTTGACAGGAAGTAGCCAGGTCTGCTTTGTCCACATTGATCTGATTAATGACTTTTAAATACAGAGTGAATGTCAGGAAGTTTTAGAGGTATGCTAACAACTAGACAGTGTGTGAATATGTAGTCAAAAGAGCAGCGAAGACCAAACAAGAGTGAGATTTTGCACACTGAAAGAGCTTGATTCATTTAAGACCCTTTTGAAGTTTCAGATCAGGCATCAGGACCGTTTCTAATTTTGATTATATATCAGTTTTATTGCTTTGAAAGTCATGGATATGTCATTGCACTGCAACAAAAGCTTTTTTTTTTTTTTTTTTTTTTTTTTTTTATAAAATTTTTTTTTTTTTTTTTTTTTTTTTGTTTAAAAAAAAGGTCACTTTAGGTTTTCTTCATTTTCTTTATTTTATTACAAATTGCCAAAAATACTGATTAATTATCTGAACATTATTAGTGATAGGCTTTTTGAATATGCATA
>VUQH01056154.1:0-20965 GCA_015106775.1 Etroplus canarensis | reverse complement strand
TTTTTTGCTTATAAGATTTGCAAATCATTGCATTGTGTATAGTCTAAATAGCTCACTGACTCAACTCAACTCAGCCATGGTGAGTCCTGAGATGCAGAATGCATAAAATTTGCCAACACTGCAGACTCAATAGCTGCAGAGTTCCAAACCTCTGGCACTAACATTACTAAAACTGTGCACCAGGAGCTTCATGGTACAGGTTTCCATAACTGAGCAGCCGCATGCCAGTCTTAAATTGCCAAGCACAATACTAAGCGTAGGAAGGAGTGTTATAAAGCACGCTGCCACTGGACTGGAACTGTGTGTAATGACAGATCATGCTTCTCTATCTGGCAGTCTTGACAGATGAGTTTGGGTTTAGTGAAGGTCAAGAGAACATTACCTGCCTGACTGCATTGTGCTGACTGTAAAGTTTGGTGGAGAAAGGACCATGCTATGGGGTTGTTTCCATGGGGTTGTTATACCCCACTTTGTTCAAGTAAAGGTAAAGGGAAATCTTAAAAGGAGAAATGTGTAGAATTTAGCAGAGACTTTGCAGAGTGCAGACAAGTTTGTATGATAGCCTGCAAAAAATATGTAGAAGACCCTCTTAGAGTAAGCATTTGGTTTGTCCATTCTGGACTGCAGTAGAAACATGGTAGCACAGCATGGGGGGTATGTGAGAGAGTACCAGAATTTGCCTGTATAATATAAAGGGACCATTTTAAGGTAGTAGAAACACTGGTCCTTATTTTCAGTTGACTATACATCAAGCATAATCAAAATTATATTTCATTTCTGCCTTCTACATCATACACAATAGACCCTTTTAGGGTGGCTTTGGCTCAGGAGGTAGAGTGGGTCCTCACTCTAGGTTGGCAGTTCAATCCCTGACTTCTCCAGTCTACGTGCCAAAGTGTCCTTGGGCAAGACACTGAACCCCAAATTACTCACGATGCATCCATTGGTGTGTGAATGTATGTGATAAGTTAAATGTGCTTAAGGCATAGAATAAAACGCTGTGATTGTGTGTGAATGAGCCTTGTGGTAAAAAGTGATTTTGAGTGTTCAGTTAGAGCAGAAAAGTGCTAAATAAGTATCAGTCCATTTACCATTTAATGCTTCAGCTTACCAAGGCATGTTTTTTTGTTTATAATTCCAACTTTGTGGAAACAGATTGGGAAAGGCCCTTTTCTGTTTTAGCATGACTGTGCCATCCATCACCTTTGAAATGAACTAGAACAGAAATTGCAAGCCAGGCCCTCTCATTCAACAGTGTCTCATCTCACAAATGCTCTTCTGCAGTTGTGAGGCCAGACACTACACATTCCTGCAGACATGCTCCAAAATCTTGTAGAAATCTGTCCCAGAAGAGTCAAAGCCGTTATAGCTGCAAAGGGTGGAGCAACTCCATACTAACGCCTGTGGATTTAGAATGGGATTTCATAAATGCTCCTGCAGAAGCACCTGCAGGTGTAATAGCTAGATGGCCCGGTACGTTTATCTGAATAGTGTCACAGAAATACCACCTGGCTCATTGTCTCTAGCTCAAATGAAGTGCTTGTAGCCCAACTATATATATACACAACCTCAATTCCAAAAAAGGTTGGGACGCTGTGTAAAATATGAATGTTTCTTTCAACAATCCAATTACACAAACTAACACATTTTTTAGTAATCAGAACAAATCATGTTTAAGTGTATAAATTAAGAATTTCTACAACAAAACATTTAAAAGTATTAGTAGTTTTGCCAACTTACACATCCAACACAAAGAGCATAAATGAGCTTTATTACGGTTATAAATTTTTGCCTGTTTTTGTATATGCTTCTAAAAATCTTTACGCAACTAAAAGTAACCTATTACCTTAAAATCCAGTAAACTATCAATACAATATAAAAATGGAGGATTTTCATTATACTCTGCTTAATTTTACATTGAACTTTAGGAGCTTTAAAGCTGATGCCTTTATCAGGATTCAACTGAAAATAGTCCTAATCTTATCCAACCAAATGGGGAAAAAAAACCAAACAAAAGAAAAAACCCAGCCACCTCTTTCAAGTATCTGCACTCAGGAAATTTCAGTTTCATTAAAGCTTCTTCAGCGCTCCCTGCTGGTGTTTTAGAGGTCTGCAAGTGCAGCACAAAAGCAAGCAGTCTTTTGTGTTGCACAATCAGACAAAAGGAAGTCAGGCAAAGAAAGGAGATATCTCGGCTTGGGAAGCACAGAACACCAATTCAGCAAATTCAAAAGCAATTTTATATAAAAACAGTCACATTCAGTAATTTCACAACATTAGCAGTTAATGCTACACATTGAGGTATCTAAAAAAAACTCCATTCTCCTTTTCTGTTGCTAAAAAGACACTTAATGAGACAGGTACATTTCAAAATGTACGCATTTCACACAAGACAACAATTTGGCAAACAGAGATTGTTAACCACAAGTAACAGTGTGTTTTTAAATAGAAAAACATATTAAATTGCTCATTATTTAACAAAGAAAATAATAAAATGCCCCTTTGTTCCAAGCTACATTACAGGAGTTCAGATGGGTTTAAATTGTAGTGTTGAAGGCTAGTGTCTTCATTAAACTGATAAAGCTTGCCTTTCTTTCAGGCATTACAAATGTCAGCTGTGGTAAAGAAATAAAATCAATATGAATAAATTAACGTGTCATTTAAGACTGTTCAATAGGATAGAAAGTATGTAGAAGGCATATGCTAAAAATAACTTGGATTTATGAAAACAGACAAGGCAGAAGCTGGCACACTTAGTATTAAGACACCCTACTGCTCGCTCCTGTGACTACCACTGTTCCACATTGTCTATGTAGTCCTCTATGGTGCTATTCTCATCCAGATCCCACCAGTCTGGGAGTGGCACTTCAGATTCCATACCGTCTTCAGTCGTCTTTTCCTTCCGCCGCTCCTCACTTACTACAGAGTGACTGTTGGTCAGATGTGGCATTTCTGTGGGCTTCAGCTGCCTCCCTTGGTTTGTTCTGAGCCCACCACGGAGCCGCCTCCTCTCCTGTTGTCGCCTCTCCCTGGCCTGCCTGCGTTCCTGCTGCCTCGCCACCTGGAAACGCTGCAGGAAAAGGTCGCGGGCATACTCGTACAGCTCTACATCCCATCGGTTCAGTTGGCGGATTCTGCGTTGTGTCTCGGCAGGCACCTCGACACTGGAGGCGCGTGTACCATTGAGCTGTGTGAAGGGCGCGATGAACTCCAAGTTGAATGTTCGCTCGAACAGGTACTGGGTCTTACGCTGGTACTCAGTCAGTCCAAAGAAGGCCATGCCCCGTAAGTTGCGTTTAGCACTCTCAAGAAGTACGGCCCAGCGCTCCTCCTCGCTCATGGCAGAGACGTTGTAGCAGCCCACCAGGCTGAGGTCAGCCAGCATGCGAGTCTGCCGGTTGTTGGCCAGGTTGTACGGGCAATCCATGAACTCCTGCAAGGAGCAACCCGACCAGTCGTCTCCTGAATAGCAGCTTGGCAGCTCTGACAGTGTCGGTGAACGTCCATCACACACATGTAAGGAGGCTTTCCATGTGGCGCCGCGTTGTACATGGCGCCACTCGCTCAAGTAGCGTGACACAGGGTCTCTTAAGATGGTGATATAATAATAGTTCCTACTGGAGAGAAAAAGACAGCATTAGATCTGTAATAAGGCAACTTAAATAGCCTAAATATGTGTCAAATAACATTTAAATGTTTTTATCTGAATTAGCGCTGCAACTATTTAGTTTTACTTCAGTTTGGTTCACAGGGATTTTCCTGGATCATAATGGGACTTTGGGATGGCAATTGTGCATTTAAGCATGATTGGTCCTTACTTGCAGGGCATCTTTGCATTTTCCTGTTATTTCTAGCTATGTGATGAGAAAATGTGTTTTAAGATTGAGCATTTAAAAACAGTACTGGTTATCACAGCCCAAGTGATTTTCCTTTGGTGGAAGGTCAAACCCTCTTCGGAGGATGCCAAAAAACCTTGGTTCGTAATGCTTGGAGAATAAAAGCAAAAATACAAGAAATGAATAGCAAAAAGGATACCATTAAATGCAAGAAACCATCATGCATCTTTAACCCTCAAGCAACCATTTATGACCCCAATAAACCCTCACCAGCTACTTCATTAGGTACACCTGTTCAACTGCTCATTCACGCAAGTTTCTAGACAGCTAATCACATGGCAAAAACTCCATGCATTTAGGCATGCAGACAAGGTTAAGATAACCTGCTGAAGTATAAACCAAGCATCAGAATGGGGAAGAAAGGTAATTTAAGTGACTTTCAATGTGCCATGGTTGGCGGTGCCAGATGGGCTGGTCTGAGCATTTCAGAAACTGCTGATCTGCTGGGACTTTCCTACACGATTTACAGAGAATAGCCCAAAAAAGAGAAAATATCCAGTGATTGGCAGTTCCCCTGTGGTCAGAGGAGAAAAGACTAGACTGCTTTGAGCTGATAGGAAACCAACAGTAACTGAAATAACCACTTATTACAGCTGAGGTATGCAGAAGAGCATCTCTGAATGCACAACAGGCCGAACCTTGAAGCAGATTGACTACAGCAGCAGAAGACCACATCAGGTGCAACTCCTGTCAGCCAAGAACAGGAAACTGAGGATACAATTCACACATGCTCACCAAAATTGGATAACAGACAACTGGAAAAATGTTGCCTGGTCTAATGAGTCTCAATTTCTGCTGCGGCATTCAGATGGTAAACTCAGAATTTGGCATAAACAACCTAAAAGCATGGATCCATCTTGCCCTGTACCAACAGTTCAGGCTGCTGCTGCTGGTTTAATAAAGTGGGAGGTGTTCTCTTGGCACACTTCTGGGCCTTTAGTACCAAATGAGCATTGTTTAAATGCCACAGCTTATCTGGGTATTGTTGCTGACCATGTCCAACCCTTTATGACCACAGCGTATCCTTCTTCTGATGACTGCTTCCGGCAGGACAATACGCCGTGTCACAGAGTTCAAATCATCTCAAACTGGTTTCTTGAACATGAGTAATGCATGATGCTATGAAGTAAATATTGACCAAAATCTCCGACGAATGTTTCCAGCACTTTGTTGAATCTATGCCATAAAGAATTAAGGCACTTATGAAGGTAAAAAGGGGTCCAACCCAGTGCTGGCAAGGTGTATCTAATGGGTGTACTTTATACAGCAATATTTTTTATGACTGTTTGTGCTCATCATATCAATACTCTTTCCTTTAGCCATTACAGATATTCTAAAATGTTCAACTGTAATTTAATTATGGTTATCAATCATTTTAATGCAAAAATAACTTTTGGCATTATAGCTCCACCAGCTCTTTATGCCCTACTTGGCTGATTTAGAAAGGGCGAAACTTTAACTGCCACTGAAAGCTACCAGCTGTTCAATCCACACAGAGAGTAGTAATGTATATAGTTTTAGGGTTGTGAGACTACAAAGATCAAAAGCAAAAATCCTGGACTGATTTTTGGTTTGCATTAAGTATAGTTTAGCCAGTAAATTATGCTTTATGTGCAGGTTTTCCTTTTCAAAATGATTTTAGAAAATGACTTCGGAAATTGGATTTGCTAAGCCATTTAGCTTTTCCTTTTAGCCTTTCCATACAAAGGAGGACCAGGAATGTCATAGAGATTGAAATAAAGCATTAAATTAATTAATAATTAATTGGACAATAAAAAGAAGAATTAAAAAAAGAATTTAAAAATAAGCTATGAATCCACTGATAAACAGTTCTAATTTTTGGAAAAGGAAATTTCAAAAAACCAATTAAACACTTCATAACAACCACTTTAAAAAAAAACAACTTTCTGAATTCAGAATTAATAATATGATTTTAAAAATGCTTTTGAAAACTGTTTTCAAAATGATTTCAAAAAGGAATCAAAAAGGATTTTCCAAAACCTTTTAAAGAAGACACACACTGTTAGGGGTCATGCTGTCTATTGTGCCTGAAGTGTTGCATTGTGTGGGCAACTCTCTAAAAGGAGAGCTCCTCACAGCTGCATAGACTGGCTAATTTGCATTTCTATTTGAAAAGCAAAGACCAAAAGTGTCACATAAAGGCTAAATGTACCTGCATACTCCCCAAGGGGTCACCACAGCAGCTTAATCTGCATTGGTAATTTGGCAGAGGCTTTACGCCAGATGCCTTTCCTGATGCAATCCTCCATGGTGAGAGGGGCTTGTGTCCCCACCTGGAATCGAACCAGGGACCTTTCGCTTGTAAGGCGATTGTGTAAAACGCTACACTATGGGGATACCACAAAAAGGCTAAATGGAGAAGCTAAATTTTCCAAATGATTTTAAAGATCTTTTTTGAAAAGGATGTCAAAAAGGATTCTAAAAGGGATTTTTATGATTTCAAAAACTGTTTTCAAAAGATTTCAAAAATAGTTTTTTAAAAGAATTTATAATGTGATTTAGACAATCATCTTTTTAATTCTTAATTAAGACAACTTTTTTAAAACTAAGTTTATTACTTTTCAATCTTAACTATTTATTAGTGGAATAATAGCTCATTTTGAAATTGCTTTTGAAATTCTTCTTATTATTGTCCAATGAATGATTGTTAATTTAATGCTTTATTTTAATTTCCAGGACACTCCTGGTCCTCCCTCATACAGAAAGGTTAAAAGGCTCAGCAAATCCAATTTCTGAATTCATTTTCAAAATTATTTCCAAAATTATTTTTTAAAAAAGGACTTCAAAAAGGATTTTGAAAAAAAATTGAAATGATTTTCAAAATCGTGTTTTTAATTCTGAATTCAGACTTTTTCAAAATAGGGTTTTTATTTTTTATTTATAAAATCCTTTCCATTTGAATTATTTATTAATGAATTAATAGTTCATTTTTAAAATTTCTTTTTATTTTTAAATGACTGTTTAATTCATTTAATGTTTTTTTCGATTTCGGCGGGACTCTTGGTTTTCCATACTCGTGCATATAACCCCCAGGTCTATGATTAAAGAAACGTACTTTTTGCAGTTATTTTTAAGCGCGGTTAGGGTTAGATACATGTTTTTGTTTGCAAAATGGCTAAAAATTACACTAAAACGAGTAAAATTAATGTTACTGAAGCGAACAAAGACTCTTGACCGAAATTATATTGTGCTTATGTGTGTAGTTAGCCCCTGAGGCCCATTAAAAGCCTGGAAAACCCCCTGCTGAAAAGCATTAGCCCCCCCTTCTCACTAACCTGGGCAGACTCCTTGGAGCCTCTCGGGAGTCCATGCGTGAAGGGACGCAGCTGGTCAGCTCAGTCCAGTCCGCGTGGAGGCCGCAGCTCCACCCGGTGGAGAAGCGGGAGAAGAGCCATGTTTCCTTTTTACCTGGACGGAAACAGGTGCACTTCTTCTGACCTGCGTGACACTCGCAGGGTCTCTCCAGCTGGATATTCCGCACCAGGTGTCGCCCGAAGGTGGTGCCGCCGGTCTTTTGAATGTGCAGGAAAACTATAACGTCGTCCCCTTTGATGTTGAAGTCCACGACGCGGTTTAAGTCTGCTTTGGTGAAGTTGAAGCGGGGAACAAACCGGGCCAGAGCGCCGTCTTCTGCAATGTAGGGATCCCTCTGGAGCCCGTCTTGAGGCTCGCTCTCTGCAGAACCGGTTGCTTTGCTGTTAAACCAGGATCCGAGCCGGTGGAGGACCCGGCACTCGGACCTGCTCGGGCAAACGTACTGAACCATAATGACGCCGAAGAGCAGTGCCATGAGCAGGATGATCAGGATCCTGTGGTGACTGCCGCCGCCGCTGGATTTCTCATCCATCTTCCCGGCAGCAGACCATCACTCTGGCAGTCCGGACCCCCGCCTCCGATGGGCAGCAGCGTGTATGAGTCCGACGACTGAAGCCAAAACAACAACAATGCGTCGGCTGGGAGTCACAGCATCAAACCGCGGCGTGCTTTGACGTCTCCTGTGTTCCGGCCAACTGCTGGCAGGGGCCTCCTTTAAAACATCTGCGCGGTTCTTCGACGATCTTTCATCGGCTCCACAAAGCTTCTTATCGTCTTTCTTTCGCGCAGCCGTGAACCCGCGTCCAGCGCGGCCATCGATTCTTGACCTTTCTTCCCAGCAGCCACCGCGCTTAGTGTGGGAGTGAAAATTACGTCACCCAGCAGCGTCCCAATCAAAAGCCACGGCAGGGTTTGCGTAAGAGCGCGAGGGCTGCGGTTAAATATTCCAAACATTGCCTCTTGTCTCCCTTTCATCATATTAGGTTTTTCAACGCCTAGGGGGTCTCGAACCTGCGGCTGTTCATATGAATCTATTTATAAAAAGCCTTTTTTTTGCCTGTTATTTTTCCTGTTTCAAACGGAGGAGAATCCTACCTGAAGCCACACAGAGCGAGTCTCAAAAAGTGATGTGCCAGTTTACAGTAATATGGATGCATTGAGCTTACAGAGAATGAAACACTGGCTGAAGTAAGCAGCTTTCACCACCCTGTGCAGCACGACCAGTCATACAGATCAACAGACTGGAGCAGACTGCTCGTTTTTCCACATTCAGAGATTTCAGAAACATATGAGGCTGAAAAGCAGCAAAGTTTCAGTCAGCCTTTCCAGACTGCTGGAAGTGCACAGCCTGTGTGAGCTCACCTGCAGTTGTTGCAGCGATGGACAAAACTGACAAGATCATGTGTGAAGTTTTGTTCCCTCTCATTAATCCCTTGTATTTATCCCGTTTGTTTAATATTATATTGAATAAAATTCTGCATTGGGTGTTGAGAGGTTGGATGGAAGGACTTTAACAGTATATTTTTTCCTGCTAGAAACATTTAAATAACTTAAATATGATGGTGTTTGGAAGGCACAGTCATGCTACGGGTTACATGTTCCTTAAGAAAATGTGGGAAGGGTGACCAAACGAATAGTGTAATTTAGATAATGTGTGTATATAAACATCCGTAATGCCATAAAGTGCTTTCATCTAAATGTGTTACTTTTCTTCTGGGCTCACCTCAGTTTCATTTATTCTTTCTCTGCAATGGAAAGAAAGAATACCTTAATGTCACGTTAGAACAGTGAACATGAACCTGTATATTCTATTGAGTGCTATTTTTAAAAGACCACTGCATATGGTATATATGTGAGGTATAAAATGCATGTTGTGTCCCACATTGTCCCACACAAATAATCTCTTTGCCCCACTTTTGGGTTGGCGAGATCTGGTCACCCAGCATGCACCTCTTTTGCCATGCTCCCTGTGACTTTGACAAAAAACTGGATGAATATTGAAATAAAAAGGATCTTTTTCTTGCTGTGATTCATGAAATTCTCCAGATGTAAAATCATCTAGCCTATACATTGAATTAAATTAACATTTTAATATTTTATCAGCTAAAATAAGCATCACAGCCTACATCTTATCTTACTTTTGCTATGTCTGGCATTGATGTATACAAAGTATATAAATGAAAATTTTTGCTATACATGTTTTTATTAACTAATATTTACTTATTCTAACTTTTACACTGATTCATTTTTGCAAAGTGGTCTGCTTTATACCTGCTCTGTTTCAGAGTACATTTTTTTCCTCCACAGAAAATAAACCGTTTATTTTATATACATAAACACAACAAAAATTGTATTGTTATCATGAAAATGCATGCTAAATGAATGTAGTGAAAGTTAAAATAGCAAATAATCACGACTAGCCTTCTGCAGAGTAGTCACATATTGTTTTCAATTTTGAATATATTAATAAATGCCTAGTAAAATTAACAGGATAACTTATACTTAATAGACTTTGTCACATTCTTTATAAGGTTCAAATGTGTTTTGCATCTTCATAAAGATTATTTTTGGTACATGGCTGCTCAAAAATGGCTCTTTTTATGGCAAAAGTTACAGACCCCTATTTCCCTCTCCTCATATTTGGTTTGTTATGCATCTCATGGATATGAATGGTAATATATTAGATCACAAAGACTTCTGTACAAAATGCCAATTTCAGTGTTCAGCAAAAGTCTGTAGGAGAATAACCAAACAATTCCAGTTTCTTTTAGGTCATTGGTTAAAGAGCATATGCGGCTGGAGCACTAATCCATGTTTGAGGCAGCTGCATTTTCATGGGGTAGATTTTTGTGACCTTAAATGTAACAATAAAATTTTAAGGGGTTTTCTTGTGAAAGAATGTTTTCCAAATCCAGTTAAAAGGATTTACATGTATTTTTTCTCTGTGACTTTGTATATTACTTTTGGAATGAGATGCAGAACTGGTTCCAGTCCAGAGGTGTTGTGCTGTCAACTCTGGCTTTAAAGAAAGATGATTAAAAAAAAAAAAAATGAAAACAAAAAAGTACAATTTCTCATGAACAATATAATTTTACTAGTAAAGTTCTTTATTCATAAATGCTGATATTTTAAGACCAAGCCTTAGTTTAGCCGATGGAAGAATAATTTAAGACTCTTCAAGCTTCAAAACGTTTTTACTTAAGTTCTTGTTAAAAAGCACCTTTGAATATTTTATTTTATTCAATTTTAGTGATATTATTTATTCATTTGTCCGTGTTTCTTTTTCTTCTTCTGGAAACATACATGATGTATGAGTATGTCATCTTGCTCAATCTAAAGGAACATTTCTGTCTTATGAGGAGAGTGCCCTATTTGGATGCATTACATTTTCTCAATATTTGTTTTATAAATCTCCCTTTCCTTATAGTTTTCCTTGGTGTCAGTGGAAAACCTCATGAGATCAAGGAAAGGAGATCAGAGAATTTATAACGACTCAGGAAAAGAGAAGGGAGGTGCTCAGGAAATCCCAGTGTGCTTACAGGAAGCTCCTGAAAACTACAATGTCCAGAATATGGACTACAAAATGCACATCTTACTTCACCCCATGTTTTCTTACCAGGTCATATAACTGAGAGCCACTAGTGAAACCTATCTCTCCTTTACAAAAGCTGGAATGTGACTGACTTCTGAATTTGGATGACTAAATATTAGCTCCAAAGACACAAAGTCTGACTTGCATAGGTCCTTCTGCTCCAGAATCATCAGGGTACATGTCAGTCTCCATCAGCTTCTCAGCTCCAGTGGGGTCACCTCCATCACTGCAAATGCACTAGGATATGCACTACTAATAACTGAATTATTTGCCTAAATTTCATTGTTACAGCACTAACTTATTGTTAATGTAGGTTTCTAAATATTTCTTTACTAAACTACTTAGTTTAAACAGCAGGAAAGATCATGGGAATAGCACTCTTCAGCCCACAACATAATTTTGTACAGACCACCGTTTGACACAGCAGGCTGTGTGTTGAACTCTGGGTTTGTCCTTATAAGCTCTGGTAGGAGGTACAAGGTCCCCTTGTATAAGCACAACTGCTGTAAACACAATTTGTGTCTTTGTCAATTAAACTGATAAATAAACAGCTGTGGATTCTTACAATTATGTAATTGTTGTTTAGTTACTCTATCTGCATTAACAAGAGCTGTGCCCTTCAAGGGTTTGCTGGAATGTTTGTTGTTGTCTTTTTTGCAGCAGCAGCATTTCCACGTCCAGTATGAATTTCTTCTGTGGGAGATAATAAAGTAATCTAATTCAATCTTAGCTATCTGACAGTTTTTATGTATAGTTACAAAAGTGTTAAAAAACCCCAAGGCCAGCTGATGTTAAGCTATAGCCACACATAGTAGTTAATGTCTTTGTAATTCAGTACAATACATTGTCCTTCAAGTGTCTGTCTCTGCATATGAATGATAGTGTTTTGTTGTTAAAATAGCTCAGGTGAAAGAGCATCAGACTTAAGAAATGAAGGTCCCTGGTTTGATTTTAGGTTTTGGCATTGTGGCCAATTTACATAGAGTTCAAGATCTGGTGTATTGTGAGTTTGCAAAAAAATTTAAAAATAAATCTCAATCAGATACAAAAACAGGCCAAACCTTTTGAAGCGTCATATCCTCTTTCCAACTTCAAAGCCAAATTGTCATTTGGGGTGATTTTGTTATTAATATGAACTAAAAAATTTAAGAGGAACATGTTAACTGCATCTACTGGGCTGAAACTACAAAAGACATACATCTTTGGGGAGTTAATTAAACAGACATCAAAGAGCTAAGACAGTAAGACAAAAGCATAGCATCACTGTTGTGCTTGTCACAATGCTTTGATTAAAAGTGTCAAGGGTACTGAGCAGCAAAATTAAGTTGAAACTAAAATGCCAAAAACTGCAGTTACACATTCTTGGTAGATCATATTAAGTAGGGCTGTAAAATGACAATAACAGAAATGTTATTCAACTTTTCTGAACTGCTGCAGCCTGTGTAGAAGTAAAATCCAGTTTTCAGCAGTAACAGATGGAAAACCTGTAAACTGATTATTGTCTTAAAACAGATTAATATAAAGGGTAGGTTCACCATATTTTTATGTGCACCTCACAGTACCAGTCAGGTGACATTGTGAATACTATCACAGTTTTTGCTCATTGTATTACTGCAATTATTTTTTAAAAATCTGTCTAAAGTGCTTTCCCTGGTAGTCAAATTCAGCAAGAGAATCCTGTTTCAGTGCTCATAAAGTCACTGCAGTATTCTGTGTGAACCTTTTCTTATTTTATTTGTTATTTATAAATTATACAATGGTAGCGGCCCATAATAAACAAGTTTCAGTGTTTCCTACTGACTAAGAGTCACTTGTTTGGACATGCGAGTGTTCACAGCACAAAGAGGCACACGTACAATTTAATAAATGTTCCTTCAGCTGCTCTCTGTATTCTCCCTAAGGGGTCCCCACAGTGGATTAATCTACATTGGTAAGAGGTTTTATGCCAGATGCCCTTCCTGACGCAACCCTTCTAGGTGAGAGGGACTTGTGTCCCTGTTGAACCAGGGACCTTTCGCTTGTAAGGCGAATGTGTAAACCACTATACTACAGGACATGCACGCACGCATGCACACACAAGCCTACTTTTTTATTTGTTGCATTTTTCTTTGATTGTTTGCTAAATACTTGACAATAACTACCTATAGACAGCTGTTTCTCATGTGAGTCTCTCATTCAGTGAATGAGCTCCAAACCTCATTGTCTTGGACAGCAACTGGTGATGGCAGTCCTTGTTCTGCTCTGTATCCATGATAACGATGGACAGGAAAAAAATAAGCACGTCGGATGGACAACTCAGGTTAAGAAGTTTGAAGACAAAGTCAGAGAGGCAAGGTTGTGACAGTGTGAACATGTGGAGAGGAGGGATAGTGGATATAGTGGACACAAGATATTAAAGATGGAGGAAGAAAACAGGAAGACCACAGAGAAGGTTCATGGATGTAGTGAAGGAGGACATGCAGAGGGTTGGTGTGAAAGAAGAGGATAAGGTAGAGACAGATGGTCCTCTATGGTGAACCCTAAAGGGAACAGCCAAAGGAAGAAGAAGAAAATGGAGAAGAAGACAATGATGATAAAGAAGAAAAGTTCATGTATGTTACAAGACACAGAGGATAAATTAAAGTTATTAAAAACAGCACTAAACACGTATTATGTATTAGGAGAAGACGATATGCATCCTGGTTTTATGCATTTCTGCTCATAAATTCATGCAATATGAAATCATTTACTGAACTCAGTGTGTATTGGTATTGTTTCTCTAATGACCAACTGTAGGAGACTCTTAATTTGTTATGTGTCTCAGATAATTCTGTTTTAACTTGCTCTGCAAAATAAAGTTTTTATGAAATCCTCGTTGACCAGGAGGTGACCCTCCTCTTGGTCAGACAGTCTGGTTTTATTTTATCTTATTTTATTTTATTTGCTTGCTGCTGAGGCCACAGGGCTGAGACCTTCCCAGAGGGTGGGAGACAAGAATTCCCCAGAGCTTCTGCTTCTGTTCTTTGACCTCCTACTTGACACCACTATTTTATGCCTTGGGTTTCCAGAAATCCAAATCACATTTTCTGTACTTAGCCTACCTTTGCTGCTGCATTAAAGTTTGCTGCCAGTACCCTGAACTTCTCCAGTGCCTTTTAGAGTTCCTGAATTTTACTGAGAACACTTTGAGAGTTAATTGGGATTCCAATATTTCAAAAGGCCCTGTGAGCCTGGGTTTTTTAGACAGCACCAGTGTGGTACTGTAATAGGATGGTGCTGCTGTAAAAAGTCAGTTTGGGAAATTTTGTCCCTTCTAGATATTCCATGATCGGTTGTAAGTGGTGTTAGCTACAAAACGGAAGTGTTTAGAAACCGCATTGACTTGGCCATGAAGTGCCAGGCTATGTAAAGTTACAGAGTGGGGTCAAGAAGTGCTGAGGTGCATAGTGTGTTAAAATTGTCCACACTCAGCTGATTCAGTTACAGAGTTCCAAACCTCCTCTGGTGTTCACATCAGCACACAAACTGTGCACCGGGAGCTTAATGGCATGGGTGACCAGCTACATGCAAGCTGAGTGGTGTAAAGCATGCTGCTACTGGACTCTGGAGCAGAGGAAACGTGTTTTGTGGAGTGATGAATCCCTCTTCTCTATCTGGCAGTCTGAACCAGTCTGAATTACCTACCTGACTGCACTGTGTCAACTGTAAAGTTAGGTGGAGTAGGGATAATTCTATGCGCTTCTTTTTCTGGGGTTGGCCTGGACCCCTTAGTTACAGTGAAAGGAACTCTTGATGCTTCAGCTTACCAAGATATTTTGGACAATTTTATGCTTCCTAATTTATGGGAAGAGTTTTGGGAAGGCCCTTTTCTGTTCCAGTATAATTGTGCCCCAGTGCACAAAGCAAGGTCCATAAAGGCATGGTTGGATGAACTGAAGTGAAAGAACGCGACGGGCCTGACCTCAACCCCACTGAACATTGTTGGGGTGAATGAGAATGGAGAATGCGAGCCTCTCGTCTAACATCAGTGACCTCAACTGACATCACAAATGTTCCCATGAATGGACAAAAAAATCCCACAGATATAATCCAAAAGCTCACAGAAAGCCTTCCCAGAGAAGTGGAAGCTGTTCTGGCTGCAAAGAGGCGGAACAACCCCATATTAATGCCTATGGATTTAGAACGGAATACCATAAAAGCGCCTGTACATGGAGTTGGCCCAGTACTGTCCATATACTATATTTTCTAGCTTTGGATGTTTTGGTTAAGTTTGTATTTACTTTCAGTTTACACATTTGCTCTTGGATTGAAAATGAAGCCTCCTCCACATAATTTAGTCTCATTTTAGGAAAATATGCTTGGGTTTATCAGTAGGATTTGGAGCTGGGGGTAGTAAAGAAGAGAAGAATGTTACCCTGCTCCACCCCACATTCCTCTCTGCCAGACAGAGGCATCCAGTTTGGACCCCTGTGGGGCAGTTTTAAAGACATAGGAAAAATGCAGCATGGTCCTAATCTCTCTGTAACCTAACCCTCTGAACCCAAAGCACTGCTGCTGTCCTATCTCACCAGCTTCTTTAAGTGCAGCAAATGGATCTTGCTAAACACCGAAAAGTATCTAAAAGTTACTGAAAAGACTGTAAAGTACCTTTAGATTAATGTAAACACCAAAAATTGCCAAAGAGTTGTTTCAGACTGTCAGTAAAGTTAGCAAATTGTGTGCCCTTTTTGACCCCTTATAAAGAATGATGAAAAGTGACTGAAAAGCACCATAAAGTGACAAAATGTTACCAAATAATCACTAAAAATAACAAAAAGTAGCAAACAGTAACCAAAAAGTTACTGAAAAGACTATAAAAGCACCTTTTAAATCATGAAAATGGCAAGAATCATTGAAAAGTTGTTTCAGACTGTCATAAAGTTATTTTTTTTGCAATTTATCACTCTTCAGAAAGAAAAAGTAATTGAAACTACCTAAAAATACTAAAAATAACACAATAAATTTGCTGAAAAGTAAATGAACAGTGCCCAAGTCACCAGGTTAAAGAAAACCCCATGAAGAAAAACCAATAACCACCACCACAAGCAAGAGAAGCCACCCCACCCAACCCCAGGTAAGAGCAAAGTGGAAGCTGCTCTGAGTTAAAAGTCCATAAACATTTCTGACACACCCCATCCAACACCTTATATAAATTGCTACCACAGTTTTCATCAAGTCATAACTGATTTCAAGTGAACAGTGGAAACTTCACCAGATGGCGAAAAATTCCTAAAGTAGCCTTGTGTACAGTGTGTAATCTGGACTGTGCTGAACACAGCATTGAGTGCAACAGCTGTTAGAGATGGACACACTTTGATTGTATATCTGTGACAAAGGATATTCAGCATTGATGGAAACATGTTAAAGATAAAGAATTTCTGTGTCCACCCTGTATCAGCCATGAGGAGAGGTGATTATACTTTATTTTTTTATCATTTGTTTTACAATAATTTACTGAATTTTCATTTTTGCTACATAAGAACAATTTTTTTTACCTTTGAATGAATTGATTCTTATCATTAGACTCTTTTTCCTTAAAGGCCACTATTGAATTAGGTATTTAAACTGTATAATGAGCAGATACTCCAAACAATTATTATTTTAAATAAAATGAAATAAAATTGGTTATCTTATTTGAAAAAGGACACATTTACATCCAAATCTCTGCTTTATTTATTTTTTAGTACTTATTTGGTAACATTTTGTCACTTTATGATGCTTTTCAGACACTTTTCATCATCCTTTATAAAGGGCGGAAAAGAGTACACAATTTGCTAACTTTACCGACAGTCTAAAACAACCTTTTGGTAATTTTTGGTGTTTACATTAATTAAAAGGTGTTTTTTGTCAGATAATGTAGGCTTCCTGAACTCAGCTGAAATCAAATTAAATAAGCTACATCAGGGCCTGAAATATCTGGTGATGGGCTCAGTGATTAGATCATTCAGATCAGTCTGTAGATTGTCTACATCTTCTCATGCACCAGCTGATTACAAGGGGCCAAAGAAGTGACGTCCCTACTGTTACGTCACTGACAAAGAAATTTCTATCACTAAAGATCGTTTGTATATGAAGATGTATCACTCTGTTCACAGATAAGCAGGCTACAAAAAGGAGTGGTCAATTCAAGTGTTCGTGCTTTTTTTGCTTCCATCATGTAATACTTGGATCTGACACAAATATATTCATTGTATACACAATATATATAAGCCTTCTGCTGCTACCCTGTATTTTCCACAAGAAGTCCCCACAACGGACTTATCTGCGTTGGCATTTCGGCATAGGTTTTATGCCAGATGCTCTCTATGGTAAAATAGACTTATGTCCCCACCTGGAATCAAACCAGGGATTTTGTCACCTGTAAGGTGAATGCGTGAACCACTACACTACGGGGACACTATATTTATTGTGTACACTAGACAAGTATATTGCACTCTGTTGAACTTAGCCATGCAAATGTCACCTGTCATTTGCCAGGCTCTTTGACTGCATTCAGTGAGTCAATCTGAGATCTGTTTCATGGTTATATATTAAGATTTGTCCGAGATATACTCCTCAAAATATTAAACTGTCATAGTCTGGGTTTCTTTCTTTCTTTCTTTTTTAACTTTTGTTATAACTTGAATTTTGTTATAACTGTAAGTACAGGAGCTGTACTTACCTGCTGTTCCGTCTTATTGTGAGGTGCAGTCAATCAGAATAACATTACTTTAAAGCAGGGGTGATTCTAGGATTAGCCCATTAAGGGGCGTCAGCCCCCAATCAGAGTCTTGTGCATACACTGCCTTGTGATTAATGTGATAACAATTAATGGATAACTTTTAGTAAAATGAATAATAATTATAATAAAATGGAATATGCTGTAATTAGCAGTTTTCACCTCTTCAGCTGGGTATACATTGCAATGTTACTTTCAAAAGCAGATTAATTAGTTGGGTGGCCTTAGTGTCTAAGAATATTTCAGAATCAATAAACACTGATTAAAATGTAATACACCTGTTTTAACACGAACCCTTTAGTTTGTTGATGAAACCTGAGGTAAAGACTCAATCATGATGGCCAGAATTTTCCAAAGTTGCTTTAACAGCAATTTGTAGCAGAATAGATATGGAAAGAAATGTGCACAAAAATTGTTTTGGTTTCATAACCACATGGGAGCCATCCACTAAATCATTACATAATTGAAGGAGCATAATTCAATACAGGCACTGGCAAATCAGGCCCATGCATCTGTGCAAGAAGCAAACTTGCAAGTGATTTATTTTTTCATTAGTTTTCGTATTCATACAAACCCTCCATTTTTTGTGTAGACTCAATGCAAGACATCAAGTATGCTACCCTTGAGTGACGATTGGATATGCAGTCTGTCACTTCAATCTAGAAGCAGCCATACTGTTCAACCCACATTTAGAATGATGTGAGTCCTGTAAAATACTGTTGTGAAGTCCATCACTACAGTGAAGTCCATGCAGCTGGACAGAACTCAAATGTGATTTGCAAATGTACACTAGATTGAGTAATGGTGTCAGGAAATAGTAGCAAAATGCATTTTTATTACTACTATTGCTACTGTTATTACTGTTATTAAAAGGGTCCAAACTTGCCAATGGTTTAAAAGGAGAGGCTCTAACATGACTTGTTTCCAGTGTGACAGGAGCCTAACAAACTAAATGTGGGTTAAACACTGTTTCCGTGGGACACATTAACAAACATTTCACATCTGATGTAAAAATTTAAAAATAGCAAATTATGCATGTTACCAGATTGACATCTAGCATGCAAAGGCCACATATGTTATATAAGAATGCAACTTTTCCAACTCTCTTGCTAAGTAAATACATTAAGGATAAAAGGAAGCTTATGTTTGGTCTTATAGTCTCATGCAATGTTCTTTTATTTCACTGTTATTTCAGCTGCTGTTCTGTCTGGTAGCCATCTCTGGTTTCAGTAGGGATGTATCCATAGGCGGGCACAACTTTTTTGAGCCATCTTCTGATAGTTTTAGCAATTTTTAGTCAATTATGACACACACACACACACACACACACACACACACACACACACACACACACAAAACAGCACTTCACACTGTATTTTTCCTTGTGCAAAACTGAAAAGAGGCAAAAGCTCTGTTTCATTTCAGTGTGGTAGTTCCCATCATATTTACCAAAATGACCAAAATCTGTAAAGCTTGTGACTTGTTGGTGAACTGCAACGTTTCCTGGTTCACATTAGACATGGATGTCTTCATTTGATTAGAATAAGAAGCCTTCCCTGTTTTCATCACATGCACTGGGCAATAGCCAGACATTAGAAAACTGCATGTCCTGCAGAGCCAGTCAAAATGTGGGACATCATCTCAAGATGTGGGAAAGGGCGACAATGGGTAAAAATGCTCTGCACTCCCACATATAGAGGAACATCTGCCCACCCTGCTTGGATCAAGCAGAGGATGAGCCAAGGAGCACCAACAAGGCCCAATATAATGTAAATAATGATGTCTTACTGTGAATCATGCAAAGCTACTTTAGTAGAGACCAAGAGTACAAATATGGAGATTTTTTGTTCAATTTACTTCAAATATGTAAAAGTATAAAGAAAGTAGTTATTAATAAAAATTTCACAATTTTGTTTACATGTCCCAATAGGAGTGGGAATAAGTGGACATTCCACCCCTTTTCCATAAATCATCCTTTGTTATTTTCCCAGCTTCCTTATAAACCTCAGTAACAAAAATGCATTTATGAGTGCTGTATTTCTATCCATCCATCCATATTCTAATTACAATAATTTATACCATAAAATACGATCATATATGGTTTTTACCAATCCATAATTTAACACTCACACATCAAAGACATATACCTTCATTTCTGAAATGCTTATTTCAAAATATGCTTTGACAGGGAATAACAAATAAACAGTAAACATTCACTGACATTCACACATCTTTCTCTTCTTTATACCTCATGAAAAATATATTTTATACCTCTTTTTAAGCTTTTTTTATGGCTGCACACTGCTTTAATTCCACATTCAAACTGTCCCACAGTTTTTTGCAGCATTAACGACTTTGAAATGAGGGATTTGTGCTCTTAATAATGAGTGTGTTTGCTGTTTGGTTCTCAGGTTTTGTGGCGGAGTGAGCCCTCGCTGGCCCCTCCTCCTCCTCTTCACTGGCGGTACGTGTGGATCGTGTAACGGCCGGACTGCGGAGCAACGGCTCGGTCCCCGCCCCACTTCTTTAAATACCCCTGAAACGGGGTCAGTCGGCAGGAGATGCGCTGATGTTACTGTTTGTTTCTGCGCAGCGTGGCTCACTCTGTTGTTTGTCCTGCGTCATGGAGCTGGACCGGCGGCTGCTGCTCGCTCACTGCGCCGCTCACGCCCTCTCGCTCGCGGCGGGCTTGCTGGTGGTCGTCCCGATGGCCCTGAACGGCTCTGCCTTCAAAGGCCGCTGCGCCCTCTTCTCCAGCGGATACTGGAGCGACGAGCGTTCGGAGCCCTCGGGAACGCTCGGAGACGCGTCGCACCTGGTGGTGAAGCAGTGGGGCCCGCCGGCGGCCTGCCAGTTCGCTACTTTTGTGGGTATTTTCACGGCGCTCTACGGGGCTGCCCAGGGATGGAGGTGCCTCTTCTATCTGCACGGACGGCACGACGAGTGAGTCCGCCTGCGCCACACCCACAGCCGCACCACTCAAAACACTAAGGAGACACTACTGACCTACATTTTCTTCTCTTTTTGCAGCAGTAAGATAATGCAGTAGTGGTACTTGCACATCAGAACAGAAGTGCTCCCAACGAATGCACATATATGTACATGCAGAAATGCATCTTTAACATGTGTGGACTGTTACAAGTGGCACCAGAAGGACACTCAGGTCCACAATCAGTTAATTTTTTTTTTGCCAATATATTTATTGTCTTTTTCAAAATTATTTCACAAACACATAACATATACACATATACCCACATACCCACTACACACTGCATACCCTTGCATCATAAAAAATAAAAATAGAAAAAATAAAAATAAATTAAGAAAAACAAAAAAATTAGATAAATAAATAAACATAATAATAATAATAATAAAAAAAGGGGGGGGGGGAGAAAATGGGGGCTA
>VUQH01056153.1:0-17217 GCA_015106775.1 Etroplus canarensis | reverse complement strand
GAGAGGTGAAGAAGAGAGTTCAGGCAGGGTGGAGTGGGTGGAGACGAGTGTCAGGGGTGCTTTGTGACAGAAAGATAGCAGCAAGAGTAAAAGGGAAGGTTTACAAGACGGTAGTGAGACCTGCTATGACGTATGGTCTTGAGACAGTGGCACTGACAAAAAGAAAGGAAGCAGAGCTGGAGGTGGCAGAATTGAAGATGCTGAGATTTTCCCTGGGAGTGACCAGGATGGACAGGATTAGGAATGAGTACATCAGAGGGACAGCTCATGTTGAGAAGTTTGGAGACAAAGTTAGAGAGGCAAGGCTGAGATGGTTTGGACATGTTCAGAGGAGGGATAGTGGATATATTGGACAAAGGATGTTGAAGATGGAGCTGCCAGGCAGGAGGAGAAGTGGAAGACCACAGAGAAGATTGATGGATGTAGTGAAGGAGGACATGCTGAGGGTTGGTGTGAGGGAAGAGGATGCAAGGGATAGGATGAGATGGAGGCAGATGATCCGCTGTGGTGATCCCTAACGGGAGCAGCCGAAAGAAGAAGAAGAAGAAAAAGAAGAAGAATTGTTTTTATGACAAAAAATATATAAACTGAAATATCAGACAAAAATGTTAGGAAAAAGTTATAAAAATGTAGTTTCTCAAGCAAACATGAGACACAAAGTCAATATTAATGCCAACTTTGAAAGTGTGAATCCATAGTTTAGTAATTTTCTTTTTCTTTTTTTTAATGTTCTTTCTTTGAGTTCTCTCTTCAATATTTTTTTCTCTTTCTTTGCCTCCTTGCTATGTGCACTTTAAAATATAAGAGGACAAGAGTATAGGAAAGTATAAGGAATACTGAGATAAACATTGTACTGTAAATGGCAGTACATGCTGTCTAGTCACTTGTTAGACTTACAGTTTATATTCATGTATTCTCTACATACCAGTGTGTACAGAATCCAAAGTAGTTTTCAATTTGAAAAATAGATCAATAAGAAAATGTATTTTTAGTCAAGGACACAAGAGTGTACTCAGTAAATTCTGTGGTCTGTTATGAGGCAAAAAAAATTATGCCTGTTGAGTCTCATTTTCTTGTGTAAATTGACAAGGACATTCAGATCATTATGTAAAAAAAATCTTTATAAAAAAGATTTATGAGAAACAGCAAGTGAAAGACAAACAAGTGGATATAGAACGAGTCAGGGTTGTATGTCTTTCATGCAAAAACAGTGAAAATCCCTGTTTTTTTGGTTTAGATTTTGTGTCTTTGTTTCCATCTGTCTCCATTTAAGCTGTTTTATTGTTTAGGAAACTCTAATAAGAACAGAAGCCAAACCTGCTATGTAGGTGTTCCATGTAGATTTTCCAAAACCAAAAATCTTGCCCATTGGTTAAAAATATTTTTGCATCAGTTGTTTTATTATGTCTTTTTTTCTCTGTTAGTCAACCATCTGTCCAGACTAAAGATCCTCTTCACCAAAACTGACCTTTGTCCAAAACAGCTTGCAGTGTGTAAACAAAATGGTGTTACACTGTGTGCAGAGGAAAGATAGCATTTTCAGAATAAATAATGAATGAAGGAAACACATGAGTTTGCATGCCACACACACACACACACCTATACCCACACCCCCAGTGAACATGGTGGTTTCCAAAGAGCTATTAGCTAAAAACTTGGCATAGCTTGGCATAGTCTGCAGTGAGTCCTTAAGAAGTTTAAGGGAACTGCACAAGTAGAGAACAAAAGAAGCGGCAGGCCCTAAAAAAACACTCTACAGCAGAAAAATCTGAGTATCTGAAACTCAGGTGCTGAACAAATGGGAAATAACCCAGAAAAGACATGCCACTATATAGATAGATAGATAGATAGATAGATAGATATAGATATATAGATACATACACATATATTAAGGTGTCCACTGAACTGCACCTTACTAAGCAAAATCAACACTTACATTATTGCCAGCTTGAACCCAAAAAGTAACTTTTGCTGTTGTATACTTGACTTTCTGAATAAACTGCATATCATCATACTAATATTTACCAGGTGAAATGCAATGTCAAATCTAATCTAATTTCTTTGTGCAGGACACATACTCTAGCTTGCCGAGGAAGCCCTGAACAGGTTTTCTAAAAAGGTTCACATTAAAGTAATTTGAAAAAAGGGAAGAGTTTCATGCTTTTAAAGCTCTTAAACATAATTTCTTCCTACAGAATCCACCCTATTTCTTGATGAGTAATTCCTTCTTCAAAGCTCATAAAACTTTACAGTATATTCTCAAAGTCTGAAGTGAGTGGGTGTGCAAGGTGAAAGAGGAGGTTAGCTGTCTTTCTAGATGTTTCTGATAGTGATATTTTATCTATTATTGGTTATTAATAAATCATTTTTTAAAAATACCCAGAGCTGTTTTAAAATGTGGTGAGTAGCAGAGAAAATTCAGATTCACATTTAAAAGCAGTGTTGTAATGTGTATGCTACAGCGCTCCAGTGCATTTTCCCAAGAATGCGTCACCTCTTCTTAATCATAAATGATAACTCTGTAGGTGCAGCACAGAGACATACTTTGGAGTTTACTTTTTTGTTTGTTTGTTTGTTTTCTGTTTAAAAAAAATCAAACCTTGCAAGCTTGTGTTTTTGGCTGAACAACCAGAACCAGTTTCTTACCACGTTAGATGCACTCTTTTTTAATTTTTTTATTTTAAACTACTGGAATTTGAAAAAAGAGGAGCTTTTGAGCGGTGTTTTTTGCATGCAGCAAATAGGAGGGAGCATATAATAATCATGCGCTCCCAGGAAAAGAAATGGGTGGGGGGGTTTTTGCAAACCTTTTTAATTTAGATGAAAACAAAAACAAACAATAAAAGCAAAGTTAATGGGCAATAGGAGCTGGAACAGAGACACAGACAAAAAAAATGGCTGTAGACAAAGCAACAATTTGCTGCAGGTGATTTGCTTTCAGCAGAGTTCAGCTCTTCTCAAATTAGCACCCTGAGTTTCCCAGCTATTGTTTGCTCCTCCAGTTTCACTTGTTTACAGAGAGATTGCATTGCTTTGTTATTCACCTGCCCAGACACTGATTTCCTCAAGCACATTTTGATTGGTTTTACAGTGTTTCACATAATTTTTATTCATTAAGTTGTGATTACAAATGGAAGGATTAACAGCTGAATAGCTCAACATGAGGAAATCTTTTTGTAGGGTGGTCACCATCCAATCAGAAAGCTTTATGATAATAAGGAAGGCATACAGGAGGAGCTCATGTTAAAGCAAGAGCAACAGGTAGCACACTCTTGTTTGTTCTTTTGTATTCTGCTGGTGGAGGTGTATTTAGTACCTACATTTGGGTAATATCAGTATAACTATTTAAGCTTATATGTGAAACTGGTGAAGCTACATGAATGATTTTTATTTCGCATGAGATATAAGCTCTATATTTGAGTACATTGTACTCATGATTTTGACCAGCAGCTACTAATGACTTGTTTTAAAGAGGACCAGTATGTTCAGTCAAAGCTGCACTCATTTGAGGATAGCATTTTACCACAGCTGCCTGTCCTGGCTCCCTGTCTTCTTGTTATATGCTGCAGTTCTCTTGAGCTCAGGTAAGAATGCAGGCTTAACCACATGAATCCAACTACATGCATAAATGATAAAACACTGACCTGCTACCTTGTATTCTTTTGCATGGTGTGACATTATATAGAGCATCTGTTTATAAACAGGACCCACATTTACATTCTCTGTTGAATACTGCTGAGAGGTAGAGCTCAGTGGTGTTAGTTTCCCAGTGTTACCATGGTACACAGACCGTCCAATCAGAGATTGTGTTTGGAGATGATTGTTGACTATCTAATGTTCCAGGGATTTGAGCATGTTTTTTTCTTTTTTCCTCCCCTTTGGGGTGTGGCTCTTATACACTGAGCAGCTCATCTGACTCTCACTGAAAAGATTTTTATATACTTTAGACAAATAGCCCATAATTTTCTGAAATGTGTTTTATTTTTATGCATGCTAAGGTTTTGTACCAGAAAGCTCTTAAATTAAAGTATTAGTAAAAATGCTATATAGTATTGTGCAAAAGTCTCAGTCCTGCCCGCATTCCTTTTTACTTTGTGAGGAAAATGGGAAATAGGTGTAATAATTCATTGAAACTGTGCAAAAATAAATGTATATACAATACATAAGGCAGAAACAGAGTTTGTATAAGTCTTATGAGCAGGAAAGTCAGTATTTGGTGTGACTATCTTTGTTCTTCAACACAGCTTTGAACACTCTTTGGTAAGCTTCCTTGTCATTTCTTGAAGTAAATTTAAGCAACAGTTCTCCAGGCTTCTTGAAGCCTCCTTCTTCTTTGGATGTTGGCTGCCTTTTATTCCGTTCTCTATCAAGATGATCCCACACGGCTTTAGTAATGTTGAGGTCCATTCATCACTCCATCACACCTGCCACTGATTTTAAGTCCAGTTCTTGTGTAATTAGGTGCACCTCAGCCTGTTTCCCTTCCTTTCCTTTAGAATAGCTTGCTGACAACCACCCTTCAACTGAGATCATTTTGGTGAAAAGTAAATGGAAAGACTGAAGGGCCAGATGCATCTCTCAGGTCCTGTGTCAGGTCTTTGCTGGACCTTTTTTTTTTTCCATCAATGTCCTTTTTCTCAAGGACATGATTTTCAGATACTGTGCATCTGGTGTGGTTAGTTTTTAGCCCTGCTACTTCTTTTGTCCTCCACTTGTCCATTTTCCACATTTTTTAAGGACACACTGCACACTGTGCCAGGATATGCCAAGTTTTAAGCCAATAGCTGTTTAAACATCATCTTGTTGGTGCAAACACACAATTTTCTGCCTGTCAAGCAATTTTACCTTTGGCATTGTAGCTTCAACTAAAGAAATGTGAACAACTGATGTGTTTTTGTGACAGACTGCTATTTAAAGGACCTAAAGATACAATTTAAAATTGGTTCTTTGCTAAGTTGTCTGTTATGTGTAGACACAACACTGGTTTATCCCTTTGCGTTAAGTGCCTACTTTAGATTTGAGTGGTTCATAGGTCAGTGCTAAGTGGCTTAACAAAAATAAAAAAATTCCTCTGAAAATGGTCAGGTATAACAACTAGACTGAAATTTAAAAAAAAAAAAAAGTAGCCAATGTCAGAAGAAAACTTTGAAAGACCTTCAGAAAGCGTGGTGAACTATTGCTCAAACCACTTTAAAAATTACAAGAAATTATGGCTCCTTGGAAGCAAATATAAAGAAATGAGGGGTGGCTCAAGAAGTTTGCACAGTTGCACACTGTACTTAAACTAAACTGAATACCTGTGAGAAACCCAATAATAGTTCTGCTTCACATATCTAGGTTTATTAATAATCAATTTGGAAAATGGGGAAAAAGGTACTAGATTTTTTTAATGCAAAATTGCAGTGTTCTTTCATTTTTCTCCCACCTTGTGGAGCTGATTTAAAATATTTGATGACTGTAAAAACTAGTTTCTCTTGTTGAGTTTGAGGATGCTGGCCTCGTGACAGAGCCAATACAGCAACACAAAGATATCTGAGATTTGTTTTGCCAAGACTTGCGCAGAATTACTTATTAACTGAATCTCATTTTTCTCTCCAGGAGAAAAAATTCTAACCACTGTATGAAATTGGTCTTAAACACTCTTAATTCCTCTAAGTGTTTTCATATTCTTTTGTGGCATTTGGCTAAAACTATTATGTTTCTGTTTTTGCCATTTCTTACCCAGAGTTCCGTTTAGAAAATATCCCAAAAATATTAAATGTGGAAACTGGAAACTGTGGCTCTGTGAATGTGAAAATGGGATATTTATCACTCAGTTAAAAGAAGGGATTAGGAATCTACTAGTATGTGTCTGTAATTAATTTCAAGATTTCTTTGAATTTCCTTGTTTAATGCAAATTAATAAATGGGCTCTGATGAGAAACAAAACAAATACAGTTCATACAAGATGGGTCAAAGAAGTAAGAAGACCTGTACCTGTCCTTGTGCACTTGCCAGTGACTCACAGTGTCATCCAGGCTCCAGAATAGCAGAGTGGAGGGTTAGAGTCAGAGCTATAAAGAATAATCTATTTTTTTCTCTGTTGAGATGGATTATAAATATGTCTCCAGGTAGGCAGAGGGATTGGGACACTGGTGGCCTTAAAAGACAGACAGTGACCTGATGTTGCCTTTCTTACCTTTCCAAATTTGCTTAACTGGTATGCAGAGACTTGTAGTTAAGCAGCTCACAGAAACTATATTTAAAAGTTTTATTTTCTATGTACTAAAGACAAATAGAAATGTAGTGTAATGTAGTGGTTTACACATACACCTTACACACAAAGGTCCCTGGTTTGCAAGTGTTGCATCAGGGAGGGTATCCTATATAAATTCTGTGCCATAATACCTATGAGAATTCAGCTATAGATACTTTTTTCCTTGACAAATAGAATTGTATGAAATGCAGTTTCTTTTCATACACACTAATGTTTTGTACCAGAAAGCACTTAAATGAAAGTATTACAAGAATTGCTATATTACACCCATGAGAAGCACAATAATTATTCTACTTCACATACTCCTCAAGGGCCATTTTGAAAAATCTAGCTTCATTAAGTTGTGCCAAGTACATTTATTTTGGAAAATATAAAGTCACTCCAACTTGTCAGGCTAATTTAAATTATTTGAAAACTACAAAAACTAGTATCTCTTGTTGAGCTTGAGAATGCTGGTCTTGTGACAGAGCCAATACAATCATTCAAAGCTGCTGGGGATTTGTTTTGCCAAGATTTGCATAGGGTTACTAATTCTCTGAATCTCATTTTTCTTCTGGAGAGTCACTTTAAAAAATGTTACCACCGTATGAAAATAGTCTTAAACAGCTCATAATTGCGTCATGGTGGTGTGTTGGTAGCACCATTGCCTCGCAGCAAGAAGATCCTGGGTTCAATTCCTCTGGCGGTCTGGGACCCTTCTGTGTGGAGTTTGCATGTTCTCCGTGTGACTTCTCCCCGGGTACCTCTGTTTCCTCCCACAGTCCAAAGACATGCAAGGGGTTAGGTTAACTGGCAATTCCAATTTGACTGCAGTGTGAATGTGAGTGTGAATGGTTGTCTGTCTCTCTGTGTTAGTCTGCAATAGACCAGCAGCCTGTTATGGGTGTACCCCGGCTCCTGCCCTATGACTGCATATTGAGTTAAAATCATTGAATATAAATAATCTATTATTGGGAATATTGACATTGTAATGATTGAAATGCTGCCTGTGATGAATAGTGGTAGGTTCATCCAACACTTAAGGTCATTATTTATTATTTTGAGTTGTGGAGGAAAGCTGAGCCCAATCAGCCTGGGGGGGGCATTGTTACTTTATTATGCATTGCGACCTGTGAATAATGGGATTTGTGGCATATGGGCTGCCACATCCCAACTGTTACTGTATAGCAGAATAATGGAAGATTTATTCCAGTCAACAAAGTAAGATTTGGGGGAAGAAAGATTCAGTAAGCTTTATCGTCTAATGCAGTGATGAAATGGAACAAGGCACAGCATATTGTCTGATGGATATTTGACGTAGGTGTTCTGACTTGTCTGAATCTCTCAAGAACTGCGATGTACACAAGGATTGCAGGTGACGTCCACAGGCCCACAGACCATTCGTAAGGCAGAGGGAGAGAGTGTGACTTTGGGATGCAGCTACACGCCAAGCCCTTCTGACGCTGGAGAACTTGACATCGAATGGTCTGTGGTCAGTCCAGACACCACACAGAAAGACCAGATGGTAAGAAATAAAGAGAGATCGCTCCAGTTGACAATAGAAATGTACATAGGGTTAGATTTACAGGGATTAGAGAGCAGCATTCATAATTTTTCTTTTTTATTGTCTTTTTAAATGTTTGGAAAGAGAATTTGATGCACTGGAAATGCATCAAGTGTAAGGTCTAAGGTTCCCCAATTATTTTAGAAAATATGTTGATTGTGCCTATAAAAGAGTCTAGCATTAAAATGTTGCAGTGTTTACTCATTGTTCATTAATTCTTTAAGATATTATTTATTCATGTTAAAGTTGAGTCATGCCTGTATTTTTGTATCTCCGCCTGAACTGCCGTGCACTCACTGAAAACACTGAAAGTTGGGCGTGCACTTAATTGAACTGACTTGAATGCCGTCTCCAGGTTTTCACTAAATTATTATTCAATTGCAAAACTGTTTCCAGAAAAGGTCTTTGAAATTGTTAGCAAATGATTTGAAAAATGATGGTCCATAAAATTAAAGAGCTCTTCAACATTTCCCACCATATTTCAAAGAATTAGGATTCTGAATAGAATTTAGGCCAGCTTCTTATTTTGGCTGCTCCTGTTGTACAGCCCATCATCCCTTTGGATCTCTTCCAGTCCTCTGTATCATTCTTTGTTTTGCCAGCCACATGCAAATCTTCTTTCATCACATCCATAAACTTCCTCTTTGACCTTTGTCATTTCATCTTACCAGAAAACTCCATCTTCAACATGTTTCTCCCAATATGCCAGGTATCTCTCCTCTTCACATTTCCAAACAGCTCAGTCTCACCTCTCTTAGTCAGTCGCATATCTTTTCAACCTGAGGTGTTCCTCTGATACACTTATTCCTAATCCTGCTCATCATTTTCAGTCCCACTTCAAATTTTACCATCTTTAACTCAGCTGACACCATCTCTAACTCATATGACAGAGTCAAGCTCCCTAGAATCTTGCAAACCTTTCCTTTCACTCCCTTTTGTCTTTAATCACTCCTGACATCCGTCTCTATCATTCCACCTTGCATGCACTCCTAATTAGGTGGTTAAAAACACTTCACGAGACAATCCCTAAATCTTCTAATCTATTCAGATTTCACATCTTCTTTTTCTATTTTAAATCTCATCTGATGTACTTGTGCCCCTCTAAGTCTAAACTAATATTCAGTCAATGAGAATGGAGAGTGGATGAACTCCCTCCACCTTTTAATTTCACAGGAATTAGTTGTTTATCCCATTTGCCTTTTAAATTAAACAAGTCATTAGTGTTAGAGGCTTTGGAGGATGTTTTTTGCCCTCATCTCTGCCCTTATGTGGCAAGGATTTTACCATAATCAATGGAATGATTGACCAGACCTGCTATATGCCCCTTTTTTACACAATGCACTGCCACACATTTAAATAAAATTGTAAAATATTGGTTCAAGTCCAAACTGAATGTGATATGTTGTAGTCTGGCACATAACACAGTTTGGCTACACACTTTACTTGCTGCTATTTGTAAATGAGTCAGAATATTTAAAGTAGACCTATTTGTGCTCGTTTCCACCTCCATATCTTTATTTTCATATTCTACTAGAGTGAGTTTCCATAATTTACAGTTTAAAATAATATCATTTATCTTATACTACTTTTTGGTACAGGAATTTTTAAATGGGGTGGCACAGGGTTGGACCAAGAACAAGGCAGAGGGGAAATCACAGGAAATCAAAATATTTAATCAGAAATCACATCAGTCTGTAAAAGATTAGAAACCTACTGTATTATTGTCACTATTTTCAGGCTCATGTACAGCCTTGTGTCCTGTTAAAGCTGTATTCCATAAAACATGGTGCTGCACAAGAGGTTAAACATATGTTTGTGTTAGATAACTGTTTTGGTAAATAAAAGAAATACGTATGTAAAAGTTACAATCCTAATTAAGTTGTAAACTGAAAATATATTTAAAATGCCTAAAGTACATGTACTTTTTGTATAGAGCAGCATGGAATTACCTGTTTAATGTGTGCATCCCCCATTGTAAAGGTATATATGGCAGAAAATAAAGACAAGCATAACAGTATGGCTTAAAGAATTTCAAACAAGCTAATGTGCAGACAGCTCTGACATATGGCATAAAAGTTTCTATAAAAATTTTATCTTAATGTGTCCATTTACATTGCATTAATCCAGCAAACAGGAAAAACCGTCTCCTCCATATAAAACCTAGACCTGCACTCACTGAGAATTGTTTCTGTTCTTGTTGAACAGATACGCTACTGCTCACCCTGATCTGTTCTCAGTTAATTGAAAATATCTTACTTAACTTAATAACTTAATTTTCTGCAAACTTCTTCTTAATTTTTATGTCTGCCTTTTGGTGGCTGACAAGTAGCACACACTGAGTCTAATTTAGCCTTTAGCCTTTTTTAAAGATTTTCATGGTTGGTGGTAATTTAACTAACCATCATCTTTACATTTAGTCATTTAACTTAATATTGTTGTATGTTTTATTTCGCTTTAGTTTAGTGCCAATCACTTGTTGAATTAACCTTGTATTTGTCTTTATTTTTCTTTTAGATTGTATCCTATACCGGTGGCAGGGAGTATTTCTATGGTAACCATGCATTTGAAAAAGGGCTCAGCTTTGCTGCTGGTGATCCCTCGATGGGTGACGCTTCACTCTCAATTGCTCTGCTGTCACCTGCTCACACTGCAACCTACCAGTGTAAAGTGAAAAAAGCACCTGGAGTGGACATGCACAAGATGTCACTGGTGGTAATGGGTAAGACCAGGCTTAAGGTTGCATCCCGAGGTTAACCAGAATGTCACCTAACTGCATTATTTATATCCATCACAGTATTGCTGGTGTTTAGTAGGAGGTACCTGCTGTATTAAAGAAGTTAACATTGCCTAGTCATGTGATATACATACCTTTATAAAATCTCCACTCTTTATTCCTTAATGGTTTATGTAGTAACTTATTTAAAAGATTATGACTGGATGTTGTTGATAACTAAGACAGTGGCTCTCTCAGTGTCTGCATTTACCAATGACTTTTACTAATCACTTTTTGCTCTCTGTTGGAAAAATTCTTTATGTAATGAGAAATGGTCCAGAAATTTGCGTTACAAAACGCATAACTTGGAACTATAATTTTTTTTACAGCAACCCATCATAAATTGTTGGAGAGTCAATATTTGCATGATTGAATTAAACAATCTGAACTCAATGTTCACTTACTAGCTTTGCCTGGACATTGGTCTTCATCAGCAAATGGAATTTGCTGTGAACGAAGATGGGTGTGTTCGCAATTTTACAAATGGAAACGAATGAACTAAAGGAAGATGGCTTTGTTTAAAACTAATGACGTCTCACTAAGAGCAATTTGTCAGTGTACTAAATCTTAAAGTTTGCCAGTTGGGCAAAGGAACTTATTCAGTCTCATCTATTTTGAAGTAGTAACTGGGGTGGAGGGTGGTCACCTCACTGACAGATTTATTTTAAGGTTGAATACAGTATTAAATAACTTGTTTGATGATGGAGTAAATAACTGATGTAGTTTTTAGAAAAAAAAAGAAAAACTTCTTCAGAATTCCTGTGGAACCAAAAACAAAAAGAATAAAATGCAGTTTCAGTGAGAATATGCAGCATATACAACTGCAGTTTGAGTCACAGAAATCCAAATGCGTCTTCATTCCTCTTTCTCAAAATAAACAACAGAAGTTTGCAAGACTTTTACATTGTTTTGTTTAAATCTCAGAGGAAATGACACAAAGGAAATAGCCACATTATGGCCAACATTATTACAGTAATGTTTCAATCTAAAACCTTTTTGCTTTAAAATCCAAACAGCTTAATCTGGTCAATCCCAGACCAATTTACCTTTATCTGTCGCAGCCCATATTATTTCTCCAGTATTTTCAAGAAAAATGTACTTGTTTTGCTAAAAGTCCAGATAAAATCCCTTCTTTCATACCAAACCCTTACATGTCAGTAGATAACTGTAGCTATTTTTTTGCTGACAGCAACAAAGGCAGTCCGGAGAGCCAATAATTCATTTTATAGATTGGGTTCTTTGTATGATCCTGGACAGCATATGTGGTTTATAAAGTATCCTGATAAATTGGTGGATAGATTTCTTTGGAATTCTTCTTTTAGAAAGTAAATTGTTGAGAACACATTGAAATGCTTGATATGCTCAGAGTGTTGTGTAACGTTATCAGTCTCACCTTAATGGGTAGCAATTTTGATCCTCTCACATCTCTTCAAAACAAGACAGCACTGGTGTCTAAATTGTTCAGCCTTGTCATTATTATCCAACAAGGTTTAACTTCATATAGATTTTGTTCTTCGAACATTGATTTGTGTGTGTTTGAGATGCTTTGGGGGGAATTCATACATTTTATTGGATATTTAAGGGGAAAAAACGGTTTCATATTGTTGATAACACCTGTCTATATGACTTAAATCTGTGCGACAAAAGCCAGAATCAAAAAAGGTTGCTCCCTTGTCATCCTAAAGCACTAAAGCTTTACTGTTTTTTTTTTTTCTTTCAAAAAATGGAATGGAAATGGCAATAGAAAATTATCCATTTGTTGTATGATTTCAGTGAAGCCGTCTGTACCTAAGTGCTGGGTGGAGGGGGGGGAGCTCATTGGCAATGCGGTTTCTCTGCACTGTGAATCTGCAAGAGGCTCCACTCCCTTAAAATACTCGTGGAAAAGGGAAGGAGCTGGCCCAATCCCTGCTGGAGTCACACAGAGTAAGTGTGACCTCTGCTGATGTCAGAATGATACTGCACATCAAAGAGAACACGTGCGTGTGTGTGCGTCTGTATATGTGTGTGTGTGTGTTCGGGCTGGGGACTTGGGACTGAGGCATTGTGTTATTTGATGCTGTGTGAGCAAAATCTTCTTTTCGAATGTCTATTATTTGCTAACTTTTTCAGCATTTTATCTGTGTTCATGCTGGTTACTTACATGGTGAAACATCTGGGTGACAATATGATAACACCCTGTAGTATACTTAAAAGAAGTCTCCTGCAGTGGGGACATTTTACTTGCATTTCTTCCTGTTTGTTTTCATTCTTTATATCAAGAAACATTTCCAGAGTTCTCCTTAACATTGTGTGCTGCAGTCTGCATTGATCAGCGTCTTATGTAAGCAGGAAACAACAAACAAACTCTGGCCACATGCATACGTAATGAAAACCTGTGCATGCACATCTTCTCCAAATCTGCATAATAATGAGCCTCATCTTTTTTCATGTAGAGATGTCAGTTTGATCAATTTTCATTTGAGCACCTTTATAATGCATGTGCAGTGCATATTGCTTGAATTATTTTGTGTCTGTGGACGTGTGCACGTCCTCTCAGATAGTGCGACTGGAGAGCTGAAAATCAGCAACCACTCACAGAGCCTTGCTGGAATCTACCGTTGTGAAGTCAACAATGCTGTTGGAGGCGAAATCTGCAGGATCAACCTGAAAGTCAACAAACGTAAGAAACCACACTCACACATGCATGACAGATGATGCACACGTGAGATCATGGAAGACCTACATGTTGAATTTCATCCTATTAAGTGTCATCTCTTTGTAGTTGTGCCAAATCTCTTCATTGCTGTACTATTCACATACTATAAAGGAGTTTAACCGTGATGCTGGGTGACATTACGGCTTCTTTTTATGCTGTCTAAACGATGATGTGAGGAGGACACATTCAAAGACAAGAAATATATTCATTCACAAAAAAGTTTTTGACCTTCTACTCTTCCTCACTAACTTTTTGATGTTAAGCCACAAATTCACACAAGTGTTAAGCTAGAATAATTCCACTGCCTGTAGATCTGCAAACACTGCTTTCTTTCTACAGTATAAATGAAGCAAGGCAAAGGCAGTGACATAAAATAAGTGGACTATGGGAATTTAAGTAGAAACACCACTTTATTTTTAAGAAAATGCAGATATGTTAAATGAGGGCAATCTATGTACAGTAATACAGCTCAACAAGACAGAAAGGAGAGGGATAGCAGAGCAGTCTCACAAGGAATTAATCTGTTGACAGCGAGAGCACCAGTGGGAAGTTCCGTCTGTGATACAGCATGCCAATACAGATGAGATCATCACTTAGACGCAAACAACCATCTGTATTCTTTGGATCCATGAAATGAGTTCCTTTGTGCCTTATGATCTTTGTAGCAGCCCCCAGTACATCTTGTCAGGGCCGTATCTCCTTGACTAAGTGCTTAGATGTTTAGCTTCAAGCATTTAATCATTCATAATCATTTATTTTCATTTCAAGTACAGACTAACACAAAAGAACCAGTGTTGTGTCTACACACAGCAGACAATTTAGCAAAGAACCAATTTTAAATGGTGTCTTTAGGCACTTTGTTACAAGCAGGCTGTTGAAAAAACACATAATTTGTTCCTACTTCTTTACTTGAATTTGTGAAAAATGCCAAAGATAACACAGTATGACAGGAAGAAAACAGTATTTGTGCTCCAACAGGGTGATTGTGAAAGTGCTATTAGCTGAAAACTTGGCATATCTTGGCAATGATGTGCAGTGTGTCCTTAAGAAATAAAATGGGAAACTGGACAAGTGAAGGATAAAAGAAGAAGCGGCAGGCCTTAAAAAATATGTATAGTAGATGAACAGTATCTGAAAGTCATGTTCTTTAAAAAAAGGAAAAAATCCAGCAAAGACCAACTCCCTGCATCCCACATTGTCCCACACAGAGTGTTTGCTCCATATTAGTTTGTTGGGATTTGGTCACCCTAGTCCACTGATTCTCAAAGTTTGTTTGGTGTGCCCCACTTCAAAAGCCGCAAAGAATTCATGCCCCATCACCTCACCATTTTATCCATCACTGACAATGAAAAGGGACAACAGTGTGCTTGCCCCATATTTAGTTTGTTGGGATCTCCCAGATCTGGGATCTAGGATCTCCCAGATCCCAGTCTTATGGAGTGATGAATCCAAATTTGAAGTTTTTGGTTTAAATGAACAGGAGAGAGGTTCAACACAGAGTGTCTACAGTCATCTGTAATGCATGGTGGAGGCTTTTTCATGATTTGGGGCTGCATTACACCACTGGCTGCATTACTGAGAGAATTATATGAACGCAGAAAATTACCATGCATTGATCCACCATGTAAAATGTCCGACCGGCAGCAGCTTCATTTTCCAGCATGTCAATCATCCCAAACATACTTGCAATACGAGCCTAACTGGACAGAAGAACACACAATGGAACACTATCATTCGTGGATTGTCTCCCCAGAACCCAGACCTCAACATTATTGAAGCAGCATGTGATCAGCTTGACAAATGCAGCCAACATCCAAAAAAAGAGCTTTGGAATGCACTGAAGCCCAGAGAACTGGTCCTAAAGTTCAGACTGTGTTCAAGAATGGAGGTGGTCATACAAAATACTGACTTTCAAGCTCATTAGAATTGTACAAACACTGTTTTTGCTTTGTGTACTCTAGTTGCATTTGTATTTGCATGTTTTAATAAACCACCGCACCTATTTCCCAGTTTCCTAGCAAAACATGAAGAAATTATTTGTAGCTAAAGCCTTTGCACACTAATGTATTTCTATTTGCAGTAGTTTCAAGTTTAACTGAAAAATTTTCATTACAAAATGATGTTTAACAATTTGATTTAAAAAGTAAACTGAATACATAGAACGTGCTTTAATGGCAGCAGCATTCATGTTGCATGACCTTCACAGGGATGTGAACAATCTGATTGGTGCTCGTGTCCAAATATGATCTGACAATGTTCTAAAGGGCTTCTTGTGATAAAGAAAGCTCCATGCTATGGGTTGTCCTGAAGTATGAATGTTTCTGCTCCAACAATGCGCTCTGTGAAAAATAGAGTGCCACTTCACCTTGGTTAGGGTGAAAGGAAAATCACTCCCAGACTTGAATCCTCACCCCACAATGCCTTACCATGAGTTTGATACACAGCAGTGTGACTCTCACACCTATTCCTCTCCTTACATACACCTTTCTTTTACCACAAAATTATTTTTTTTTAGTATTTGTATTCTATCATCTGCTCAAAATCCTGATATGTTTCATCTCCCACAAAGCACATTGTTTCTCCTCCTGAGACATCGCCTGCTACTTAATGTATTGATCTTGTGATGGTGTGCTGACTTTCAGTGTGCCTGATCATGCTTTGAATACAACTGTTGCACTTTCTGCAAAAGATTTTTGAGTGCCATGCACTGCCACCTTTGAAGCCTTCAGCCTGGCCCTCATTTAACAAGGAAAAGGCCCCTATGTGTTTAGAATAATAATTTGACTTCTGATATTTCTTGCTATTTTAAGACACTATGTCACCTACCTGTAGTTATACTTAGTTAATAATGCTCTGCTTGAAACTTAAGGGACTGTTTATACCACTTGAGCTATGACTGCAAGTTAATTTACTTAAACATGCCTCTGATATAATATGCCTACTTACAGTCAAAGTGCTACTGTATGTAAGTGCAAACCAATTACTCAAGAAAATTTGAAATTCTTAAGCCATTTTCAAGTACAAACAGTCAGGTACATAAGTATTTAGAAAATGAAACAATTGTTTCTCTTTACACCACCACAGTGGATTTCAAATCAAACAATCAAGATGTGATTGAAGTGCAGACTTATGGCTTTCATTCAAGAAGTTTAACAAAAGCCTTTCATTAACTGTTTAGGAATTGCAGCCATTTATACACATAGTCCTCCATTTTCAGAGGCTCAAAAGTAAAGGGACAGACTTACATAATTTTAAATATAAAGCTTAATTTAAATACTTAGATGAAAATCCTGTCAAAGCACTATCAAGGATTGCCTGAAGTCTAGAACCCGTAAGAATCATCAGATTCTTTCTTCCCCTGAGATGCTCTGCCAGGATTTTACCGCAGCCACCTTTGCTGCTTGTTTGTGGGTCTCTCTGCTGTATTAATCTGAGATCAGATTACTGACTTGCCTATTGAAGAATATCTTTTTTTTTGCCTTGATCCTTTGATGGCCACACTAAAAAAAGAAGGTTATATTTTTATTTTATTTATTTATTGCATTTTTTTATTAATTTGGGGCAATAATAATTTGTTTTCCATGTGGGAAAATTATTTATTTTTTTTTTTTTTTAACAAATTTTTTTTTTTTTTTTTTCAAAATTATTTTAAAAAAAAAAAAATAAAAAAGGGGGGGGCAGGGGGAGGAAGAAAGAAAATGGGGGCTACATTTTACAGCATTCTTAAATCATTTCAGAAAAATCTAACACTTTCACTTGTCATCATATTTATATATGGTTCCCAGAGTTTATCAAAGTCTTTTCGTTTGCCCTTGGCAATGTATGTTAATCTTTCCAGTCCAATACATTCAGAAATTTCCTTCAGCCACATCTTCATTGTAGGAGCGTCCATACTCTTCCAGCATAGTGCAATAGCTCTCCTGGCCTAATGCCATTCTTTTTACCGG